>QOCX01000003.1:556513-661976 GCA_005959815.1 Sarcophaga bullata
ATTATATACGTATTAATATTCAATATATAAACGAAAAAGAACCCAGTAGAAGTTGCACGAGTTAAATACACTTAAAAAAGTTGGAACAAGACTGTAAGAGTATATAAGTATGAGCATATGTTCAAAAAAGTTGATTATTTAAATTTCCTAAAGGATCAAGTGTTAACAAAATAGTAAATTGAGGAGAATCTGATATTGTATGTCTTCCATACCAACCCAAAAAGCATATTGTACTGTTGCGATATGGCAAGACATGTTTCGTATCTACAAGTTCGAGGTTTCAAATGCACAGATCTTTACCAAAAAAAAAATGTTTCAGAAATCGTAAATAGCTTTGACAACTGTAGCGTATACTCAGTTTATTGAGACCTTAATTGAATTAATATGTACAGCGAGGTAAATTATCTTCATTGCCCCAAATATCATTTCTTCTGGCGAAACCAATCAAACAGTTTTAAGATTGTTATGAAGATTTACTCGTATATCAATTCAGTTAAATAAAATTTAATTGCTATTAAGACCTCAAACTTTTCCCAACTTGCATATACAAATAGAATATTGCATACCACATTTTTCTCCCAGTGTAGGTAATAGTGTCTTAATCCGCTTCTGATAATCTGTCATACTTTTAATATTTTAATTGAATTGATCGTTTCATATACAAATTAAGTGTCAACTTTAAAGTCATCTGAAACGATAAATATTTTTTCTTTTGTTAATAAATTTTTGTTACATTTTGAACTCAATAAACTGGTTCAACAAGTGTGCGGTTTTAAGCACATGAATCGCATTCAATGTATGCGAAAACTGTTTTATTTAAATTCAAATTCAAAAACCAAAACAAGAAAAACAATTTATTTTTGCAGCTGAAAAATATTAAAAAAAACACAATAAAAGACACGTGATAAACCAAATAAATCTTTAAATGTAAAATATTTAGAGAATTAAGAGCAACAAAAAGAAAAATGAATGTAAATAATACAAAATGTTTAAGACACATGAGCGAGGTTATAATATTCACACATTTTTGATAAGGGGCCGCGCTAAAACTTACCGCTCAAAAAATACAGACCGAAAACAAAACTAGATCCTGTAAAACTCAAACAGAAAAGAAAAAAATGTAATTCTATCAGTTCGTCATTAATTTCAATAAAAATATTTCAATATTTTGAGAATCTGAGGAGTATTCTCTATGCGTTCATTGAAATCTTATATCCGAGAAGTTATCAATGGCACGAGGACAAGGGTTAATCAGACGTGTACAATTTTCTTTGAAGAATTCAATAATTATTACAAAAGTTGTGGCTAGAATAGAGTAAAAATTTCTTCTTATTAGTCAAGCTAAGTTGTTAGTTAAATACTTCCTTCAACAAATCTTAAATTTTTGACAGTAAAGTCCCAAAATAGGAATTAACAAACGAAGGAAAACCTTCCCAACAACAATTCCAGCTTAATATCGTTGAGCACCTATACAGCAATTCTTTTATTCCGATCTTCAGTGATTTAACTCGATCTTCGATCCATGAGGCTACAGCGGGACCTATACTTTAAACTTCATTTGTATCTTCAGTCATCTATAAAATCTCTTTACCCATGCTTAAATACCACGAACTCAAACAATCACAGAACTGTTCAATTCCTTGTCATAAGACTACTCTTAACAAAATAAAAAAAAGTGCCCATAAGATAGGTCAGGATTAATCTTTGTGCAGCTTAAATATCTGCCTGTCTGCTTATAAAAAATAGAAATTTTCTTGTAATTTTCTTGAAATCGAAAGTGAGTATTCCATCTGCTATGCAATAATCAGAAAGAGAAGGAAATAAGAAACAGAACAAGAAAAAGAAATATCAGGTTTATTTTAACTCTTTAAGCATGATGAAATTTCTCAAGTCTCAAACGCTTATGTGATACGCAGGCATTGTCTGGCTAAATGCTTTTCTTTGCAAGCCATCAGAAACTTCCTGTGTAAATGCCAGAGATTGTCTGACGTCGTCTTCTTAATTGTTGCCAACAGCTGTTGGAGGGCTCTTGCGTTACAAATGTTTACAAGTGCAATTGTTGTTGCAGTTCACCAAAGATGATAATGACGAATATTTATGAAACTTGTTCTTGAAATTATTGTTGTATGCCTTAAAGGGGTTTATTCATGTTGCAAGTCTTCATACCAAACAACCGCTTCTATTTTCATTGCTCGTTATCGTCTTACTCTTCCCTTCTTTGGTTTTTTTTCCTTTTTGGAAAAAAAAAATTCCTCCTATAAATTATGTTGCCAGGCATTAGCGAAAAAGGTTTTTTTTATACCATAAAAGAAGCAAAAGACTGGTTTTGTTGTCTCGTTATGCGGTTTAGGAAAGTTTATTACACTGTACTGACCTACTTTCTTAAAAATTGGTTTCTTGTGTGTTTTTTTTTCTCTTGTTTTCTTGTTTGTTTTCAAAGCCAATAGGGCAATAACGAAAAATAAAAGTAAAAGAGCAGGATAATAAACTGTGTTATGTAATAGGGTCAGACAAGAAAGAGAAGAGGATACAGTTTTAATAAAAAAAAAAGAAAAGAAATACTAAAATTAGCGCACAGTGTAAGCATATGTATTTAGTCTGGAAAGAATTTACATTCGATGTGTTGGTTGAAACACATATTCACTTAGGCCGTAATATTTATATTATGTTTCATTACAAATGATTTGATGATTTAATTTCATTCCACGAGTTATTATTATTTGGATTGTAAATTTCCATTGTCTTCTTCGTCATTATTTGTCATGACTGGAGGCTTGCGGCAAAGAATACTTGCAAATATTTCGAGTAGTTGCTTTCAATTCAATTTTAGTGTTGTATTAATTTAACACAAGCATTAGTTCCTGTTGTACGCGATACGATAATTTGAATGAAAAATGTTGTGTGTGTAGTTGTTTAATATGGCCGCCCATATTAAAGACAGAGTTTGGTAGATACACTATCAAATATGCTATCGCTGGCTAACCTTTTAATGCAGCCCCGGTATCAGAAATTACATAAAAGACTAACGGAATGTCATATAAAAAGTTCAAGTTTATTTTTATTAGTCTTTGGACTATTATACTATATGTACATAGAAACAAATATTTTAATACGGCGACCCTCGTTTATATTGCTCTATATTTGTGTATCACTTTTATGAGAACAATAAATTTCAATGTTTTTTTGTTTTTTTCTTTGCTGTTTTTTTTTTTTTTTTGGAAAAGAGAACAACAACAAGCAAAACGATTTTAAATGCTTAAATTGCAAATCAAGTTCGTTGCTTTATGTCTTTTATTTGTTTCTTTTTTTTCTGTACTTTCAAAAAACCAAAGAAAAAAAAAAATGAAAAATAATTTAAAATAAAAATAAACGCCTTATTTTAATGTGTATTATTAAAAATATCAACGCCAAAGTACAAATTCAAATGAATATTCCTATATATACAAGAGTTGTTGTAGTTGTTGTTTTTCATTTAATTTTTAGTTTTAATTTAGTCAGCAGCAGCAGCCGCATGTAATGAAAACCTTAAGTTTTTTAACCTTCAATTCTTCATCAATAAAACTGCGAATAACATGTTTAAATTGTGATGTTTGTTGTTGTTGTCATTTCTATTATGATTTAATAAAATTGTGCCAGATCATCGTTGAAAATTAATTTTTTCTCCTTTTATACTTTTAATTATAAAATGGTCCGTAATAATATTTTTTTGTTTATTTTTTTTTATTTTCTTATTCTTTGTAATCATAGCCTAATAATAATCGTTAAGTGAAACGGTTTTATATTAATGGTTTGTATTATGGTTGATTTTATTAAATATATTGAGATAACAAGATCAAATGTGCCAGACAATGATTTCATTTAAGATCTTTTATATTTTTTTTTCTTTTTTTTTGTCCACAAATAATTGATATTTTGTTCACAGAAAATTAGTTGTATTTAAAGAAGAACAAATAAATTATATTCTGCAAGTTGTATAATTCTTAAGTTTTTTTTTCCTTTTTAACTGCAATTTCAATTCAATTATGTTATAATTTCTAAATAAAATTTTTAATGATTTCTAGCCACATCAAGTGGAAATTAGACATAACAAGACCTCCTTTTCTATAAAGTATTTTATGCCTGTTAATACCATAGTAATGTTGATATTCAAACAAAATTTGACATTGATTAATAATGAACACCATGCGATGTAAAGCTCAAGTGTAATATTCTAATACTTTCAAATTTTTGAGGGTTAAAAAACCCTTTTTTTTTATTCAAGCAATTTTTGATTTCTTTGTTTAAACGTTTGAAGAACATATTGTTAATGGCTGTGAAGGAAAATTTTCTCGAGAAATGTTCTTAAATTCATTGAAAATTTATTCTGAAATTATTTATAATTTTATTAAATTTCGCTTAAAGGCGTAACGCATGACGATGGAGTTTAGCTTGAATGTGATAAATGATTGCGACAAGTCTTTCTGCATGAAAGATGTAATTTTTGTGATTTTAACATTTCAAAGTATTGCAGCATATATTTGAGTCGACCCCTCTATTCATTTTAAATATTCTCCGGCTATAACTTTACTTATGTATACGATGAATTGCAAAATTTCATTAGTTTGATTAATGAAACTAATCAGAAAAGAATCCTTTACACCTTTCTTTTAGGTGAGCACAAGAATTCAAAAATAAAAAACTTAGAAGTAATCAATGGGAAGAAAGGAATTGAATTAATCAGTAATAGTATTGAGTAGAAGACAGAAAAAAATGAAGATAGAAGAATAAGGTACCATACTTGGCAGTCATGTTGTATAACTATGGGTTAGAACAAAAGTTTTTTGAAAGTTTAAAAATTCCCTCCTCTTTAACAAAAATTTAATTAAACTAAATTAACAGTTAAAGTAAAATTAATTAATTATTATATTTCAACAAAAATAACTAAGTAAATAGCTCATAATGTTTTCTTTTCCATGGCTTATTTGCACTTAGAATTCTTCACATTACTTATAGAATTTCTTTAGAAAAATTACATCATTATTGATGAATTGTAGAATTGTCAGTGAAAGAAGATATCGTGTTGGCATTTTATATTCATTTTTTGTTATGAGAAATTTTTTTATTAACAATTTAATAAAGATTTTTATATGCAAATCACGTAAATGTTACAATTACTTTGAGGATTTTTTATTATCGCAAGCATTAAAACGAATTTAAAACGTATCACAAATTACAATAAATAAAACACATATTTAAGTAAAATAACTATACAAAATACAAAAAATATTAAATTGAGCATATACCATTTGCGTTAATAAATATTGTAATAAAAACAAACTATGAAAAGAAATTTTATGAAATACATATAATGTTTGTTGTTTCAGTCTTCTGTTATGTAAAAATATATAAATTTCTTTAATCAATCAATCAGTCGTCTCTGATTTTAGTTTTTTCAGTTTTGCAGGGTTAATTTAACCAAACATGTTTGTTTCTTAAGTCGTTTGTTTAAGTCGTTTGTTCTATACATTAAAGGCCCTTATTGTTTTTTTTTTTCTTCTATTAACGTAATGAAAGTAGAAATGAATGTAAATAACAGAAACGTGTAAACATGAGTAAAAATTAAAAAGTTGCTAGTCGACAGTATTGTTAGAAAGTTGCGCTTTTAAATTATTAACACAATTATAAGAGGCTCACATTGTACAATTAATTTGAAATTTCTAGGTGAAGCGACCCTAGGACTTGTAGAAATATTTTGTATTTTTTCTACATATATATGGCAACTCTCTTTTTTTTTTAAAAAATCAATAAAGTTTTCTTCAATTTTACGTGATTAGCTTCACCCATATCGATTTCATACCCCCGTCCAAGTTAAACAACTCATCTGTGTTTTTAGACATACTTTTAATCGTTAATCATGTGTGTGTTCCTTTTTTTCATCGTTTTGTGTTTTGAAAGTAACTGTTCTTTTGCATTTTATTTATGGTTTTTAATTCGTTTTCGTTGAATTCTGTGCCGTCTTTCTCTGTCGTTTACTAATGACTTTATTTCTGAAGGTCAAAGTTTTATTAAAAATTTGAATTTTAATTTAAATTTTTATTTTTAAATTTCAAATATTTTTGCGATTTAAGAAAATTAAACAACTCATGTATCTATGTATATACATATGTATGTATTTGCGTATAATAAAAACTGTGGGCAGTTTTCGGAATCTTTTGTTTTTTTTTTTTTTCATTTTTAAATTCTTTAATTAAAAGNCTTTAATTAAAAGCTTTTTATTAATATAATGTATGCATATTTTTAATTAAAAATAGAACATAAATTGTAATAAAATTTACATAAAAATGCAATTAAAAAATCTAGAATTCTAACATTCTTTACATCGCCAATGCAGCATGTAAGGAGCAGTCGGACAAGTTTTTTTTTTACTTCAATCGATAAGAAAAAATAAAAGATACAATAACTACGATTTAATGATTAAATCTTATTGAAATATTCGTTACAGTTTAAATGAAAATCAATTGCTCTGAGTTGATGTCAATTTTTAATGTTCTTTTAGTTGTTATAGACAATGTTTAAACTTTACTGCCATAAATTATTTTAAGAAGTCAATGCTTAACAATTTATCAAGTCGATTATAAAGAAGTATTTAAAATATTTATAACATTTGCATAGACAACAATAATAAATTCAAAGTGCTTGAGAAGCTTACAAAGGTTTTTAAATTATACTGGAGACATACATACATATTTAACATCTTTCAATCCTGTTGTATTGTGTAATTCACTACGGGTTAAAGTTGACGAACCTATTATGTAGTCAGCCTAATCAAATCACAGTTGTTCAATAAGTATCTCAAAAAATTAGGAGAACAAAGGAATTAGAATGTTAAATACTTAAATATTCCATTGTGAAATAGCTAAACATCGTTTTATCAATCAACTTATATCCAATTTATATAATATGTAATAATCGTTTTACGATTTTGCTTGCCATTCTAGCACAGAAGCTATGCCATTTTTCTATGTATCGTTTCTATTTCCTCCACACCTACATATAAGGTCATATGATCTAACTACACTTATTCCATAAAATCAGCCACTGCATCTACACTGATTGTGGGGACTATCTAAGACCACATATACAATAAATTGAGATTGAATTCACAAGATTTTATATATTCTTCTACTCCTTGTCATCAATGTTCATATAGTTTGTTGATTCTAATTATGTTCTCTTCTTATTATATATCTGAGTTCATTAGTTTTGTCAAGAATACTTCCATAACTACTAGCACGATTCGATTGAAGAGAGCACTTGTGATTGTTCACTTGTTCTTCCACTGACAGAATGTGGTTGCAAGTGCCATTGGATTTAGAAAGCGAACTGATTTAATAATTATAAGGTATTGTTACTTTTATTATTTTTTTTTTTTTAATTTTTAAATACCGCAATCACTGCCAAAAATTATTGAATTCCATTCCACATATTATTATAGGCAATAATAAAGATCATTACTAACTGCCAATAAACATACATATTTTTAAGTTTGATTACTAATTTTTGTATAGAAAACGATTCTGTTTTTTTTTCATTAATATTGTTTTTTGTTTCTTTTTTTCTCATTACTAAAATATGATTACAAAATACACTTTTGTAATTACATTAAATGTGGTTTTATATAAAAAAAAATAAAAAAAAATAAAAAAAATAATAAAAAAAAACCCAAAAATAAAACCAAAAAGTCAACAACACCTAGAGGCGTATGCTGTAATGTTTGACGGTCACTTACTGTGGTCAATGAGCCAACTGTTTTACAAGAAATATAAAAAATAAAGAAAAATTACCCAGATATGTACTAAAAAGTTAGTAAATGTATTTAAAATTATTAAAACTTTACGAATCAAATTAAAATTAGCCCAGGGCTAAATATGAGAGACTCTGTTTTCAACACCTTTTATTTGAAACATTATAATTACACGTTGTCAAGTAAGAGACACAATTTTTGAAAAGAATATTAATTAATTAGTTTGAATTATTAAATGGAAAATTATTTTAAATATTTTAAATATATTTACAATACAACATAATTTTTAATATATTTAATCTGTAGTAGATTTAATCATTTACAATACAATAATAATATTAATTTGATTGTAAATTCTTATGTCGTTAACGGGGCGTTACCCTTCCCATAAACATGTGTATAAACAAAAGACTTAAGCAACAAACCCAATTACTTGTATAAATATAATTGAGAGAGATACAGAAAAAAAATCAATTTATATTGGCGTTTTTGTTTTTCTTCGCTAACAAAATTTATTAATCAATAATGACTGGCCACTTCAATTAATCTCATGGAAAATATTAACAAAACAAACACATGGAAAGAAATCTGTCTCAATAAGAATACTTTTTTGAAATCAATATTTATTTAATGGCGATTATTCTATACCAGCAGCGCGCTGACTTGATATTTTTGCTGTTGATAACTGATGCCTTCATGTTTGTTTTGTTATAAGTTTCTATTATGCCCTGAAGTATTTATACACCTTTTTTATTTTATTTTAATTATTGTGTTCTAACTTAAAAAGAAGTAGAAATAAATTAAATTAAAAGGGTAAACCGTATTGAGTGTTGAATCTGCATATGATTCAAATATCTTATAAGAATAGAATTATAAAGTTCAATGTAAAAAAATGCTAGTTATAATAGATTTCATCAAAATAGAATGTATCAATGAAAAAATTCCAAAATTATGCGCTTATGCTATATCCAGATATTAAATAATCAAAAGGCCTCAATTACTCCTGTTTGAAACAAGCATTAAAAACATTTCAACTGCACTGTTCTTTCCTTTTAAAAGCTTTTAAGCAAAACCCCTTCATAAATGGGAGACCCAAATTATATTCTAAAAAAAAGAACCAAATATCGCCTGTTCAGCCGTAAAAAAATATTTAAAATTTATCAAAGTTTATAACTCCCACCAAGTATTGCTTAACATTGCCAACCTCTCCTCTAAGCCCCAATAGCAACAAATGCAGTTAATCAAAATCATACAACAACAAAAAAAAATATTTAATCATAGCCAATATTAAATAATTTTGAATTAAATTATGAATGACCATGAAAATTAGCAAAAATTTCAACAAAAGTTCACACATCTATTGAGGCGTACAAAGGCACTATAAACGTGATAAAATAAAATTTAAAAATTTTAAGAGATTTTTTACTCTTAAAAAATAAATGAAATAAAGAGCAAACATTACAAGCTTTTATTACAAAAAACTTGTGAGAAATGCAAGCTTTTATTTAAGCCACATTAAGAAATGAAGACAAAAAATACAAAAAAAATAAAATCTTTTAGCAAAATATTATTAAAGAAAAAGAAAAAAGCAAAAGGGAAAAACAAAATGAAATAAAAAATTAAAAACTAGACATACTCGCCACCTACCAACAACGGTATAGCACACATACACACACACTCACGCACACTAAAACACAATGATCGAACAACAAACCAGCCAAGACAGTTAAACGAACGTACAATATAAACGATATGGCCAAAAACAACAAATTAACAACAATATTTAAGAGCACGTAGCTAAACCATACACACAAGCACACACACACACACACACATATATACAGACTTCAGTAGTCGTTGGCGTGTGTATGGCAAGAAATATGGTTAAAATGTTACTATTGCCAGTGTTTTTGCTGGCTGGTGTTAAAGCAAAAGTAAAATAAAGTGAAGTAAAGTAGAGTTTAAAGAAAAAAAAAAAAAAACAACGGTGAGCGGCTAAAACGGTTTAAGCCATGAATTTAGTTGAGTCGCGTAAGTCATTGAGTGCGTTTGCTGTTGAAGAAGGCAACGAAAGTCGTTGAGTTTCTTTTTCTTTTTGGTTGTTGTGTTTGTGACAAATTAAATTTCATAATTATTTCTCTGTTATTGTTGTTGTTTTTTATTTTTTAAATTTCATTATAATTCAATCATGTACAAAGTTTAAATAAAATAATAGGAAGAGAATCAAAAGAAAAAAAAAGAAAACACAAAATGTTTTTATAAATTGAAAATAAACAGCTTAATAAATACTACAAATTAATATAACGAAAATAAAATATACAAAAACAAAACAAAACAAAGTATAATAAATAATTAAAATATTTAAAATTTAAAATAAAAATAAAATAAAATAAAAAAATAAAAGTAAGCGAAATTTATCTTAAAAAAATAAAACATTAAATAGTTTTAAATAAATAAAATAAAATATTTCAAATAAATACTTATTATATAATTAACTTAATAAAATATTATAAACAAAAATACAAGAAATATTAAAATAATAAAAATAAATTATAAAAAAAATTAATTAAAACTTAAATTAAATAAAAAATAAAAATAAAACCTCTTGCCTATTTTAATTAAAACTAAAACTGTTGTATACCATTAAAAAATTGTGAAAAAATTAAAATACAAATTAATATAACGAAAATAAAATATACAAAAACAAAACAAAACAAAGTAATAATAAATAATTAAAATATTTAAAATTTAAAATAAAAATAAAATAAAATAAAAAAATAAAAGTAAGCGAAATTTATCTTAAAAAAATAAAACATTTAAATAGTTTAAATAAATAAAATAAAATTATTTCAAATAAATACTTATTATATAATTAACTTAATAAAATTATTATAAACAAAAATACAAGAAATATTAAAATAAAAAAATAAATATAAAAAAAATTAATTGAAAAATTAAATTAAAATAAAAAATAAAAATAAAACCTCTTGCCTATTTTAATTAAACTAAAACTGTTGTTATACCATTAAAAAATTGTGAAAAATATTAAAAAAAAATCATTGCAATTCTTAAACGCAACTGTTTTGAAAAGATGAAATTGAATTCATTTCCTGTCTGTTGCTATTATATTATTCAGTTGTTGTTGTTGCTGTTATTCCAACAGTCTACAAAAGTTTTAAAATAAAAGTTTAAAACTAAACCTGCGTCATCAACAAAAAAAAAAAATAATAAATAAACGGCTTGTAATAAAATTCCATGCAATTTTAAACGCCATTAAGCAATTCGTATTAAAAGTATTGAAACTAAAATAAAAAATAATAATATAATAAAAAAAAATAATTAAAACTTAACCGTAAATTTTTTTTAAACTTATTATTTAAAATTACTAAAATAAAATTATTTTTTCTGTTTATAGTTAAATTTTTTGAAAAATAAAAAGAAAACAAAAGTTCATAATAACATCACCCTTTATTTGGATAATTTTCGCCCGCTAAAATCGTTCGGCATACTTGAAATTAAAGCCTTCAAAATTAATAAAAACAAGAGAGGTGAGTTGTTGTTAATTTAAAAAAACCATTAATTCCAAAAGTTATTTTTTTTTCCTATTTTTTAATTTCCTAGTTATAATTTTTTGCTTAAATCGTATATATCGCCAACATGGAAATGTTACTTTCATTTTTAGTTTCTTAAAACAGGTTCCAAAACCACGAGGACAAGACTTGAATATTTCACTTTATATATGTATTATTAAATTAAAAATTGAAAATTAAGTTTCCATTTTATAAATATAAAAACAAAATTCGTTTGAATTGAGAAGAAAAATCAGACATATTTGATAAAAAAAAATATTCAATGGAAATAACTGTGTCTCTTACTCTCTTTCTCTCACTCTCTCTCTCTCTCTCTCTCTCTCTCTCTCTCTCTCTCTATCTCTTTGTTACTACANAAATTATTGTTTCGGGTTTACATGTGTGAAATATACATTTGAGATGGTCCAACAGTAACTAACCTATAGGCGTTAAATCTCAAGAATTTTAAGACCAAGCTGTCAACAAACATATCACCAACAGAATATGCATTGTTGATAATCGAATATTTGAAACCCTTACTGATGAGCTAAAATACTACCAAGCTTGAAAACAAGAGTAGGAAATTAACATCAAAATATTACAAATTTAAACTTATCAACTTTGAATACTTATCAAATATACTTTAAACATATGATCTGAGATTTTAATTGCACGCCCAATGACATTTAAGCCCCGATTTTCGTTTTTTTGCCTAATAATCGTCTACACATCCGGTTTTATTGTTTCAAATCAATGCTCTTTAGATTGCCTTAGTCTTTAATAATTTATTTAAGTTCTTTATATTGTCAAATAATTAAATCGATAGAACGAATAAAATTCTAGAACTTAGATTTGAAAAAAAAAGGTCTTTATTATATTAGTTATGGCTTAAAGGCGAATTCTAGAACTAATGGCGTTAATGAATTCCATATCTCAAGTTTTGCGTCATATGAGAACAACATTTAATTAACAAAACAAAATTTTCTGTATACAACCAATTATTTAAAATTCTAAAATCTCTAAAGTTTTTTCCATTTGCAAAAATGAATATTAATTTTATTTTATTTATCAGTTAAAGCATTGGCATATGAAACATTTGAATAATATACATGAAATTTTTGTCCCCATTATGATTTTTGATTTTGATTTTGATTTTGATTTTTTTTCTTTTTCTTTCACACCAGACTTCTATTATAATTTCAAAGAAAAAAAAACAGAAAAAACCGAACAAACACACATAAAAACATCAAATTATATGTAATAAAAAGTCTATATAAATATATACGATATAATAAAAAAATCAATAGTTAAATCATGACTTATTAACATACATAAATAAGCGTCAAATAACGAAAAACGTACAAATAAATAAATAATATATGCATAAAATAATAGAAAATAAAACAAAACAAAAAAATAGCCAAAAAATCCAAAAAGTTTTGTTTAAAACCCATAGACAAGACTGCTATGAGTTTCGTTTTTATTTAGAGAAAGAGCATCTCAGACGGAAGACTTAAGAGACAAACCCTATTTTTGTTTGTTTGTTATTTTGTAGAAACGTTAGTCAATCACCATATTTTCCCCACCCGTTCTCTCTTGCACATACTCTCTCTCTCTCTCACTCTACCTCACTCTTTCTCTCTGTTTATCAAACTGTTTTATAAAATTTAACACATACATACAAACAAATTTTTGTTCAACCTTGATAAAATAAAAAAAAAAACATATAAAAAAAATAGAAATTCGTTTTAGTTTTTTTTTTTTAATAAAATTATAAACAAAATACACGTTTTTAAATGATGATTTAAAAACTAAAAATGAAACATAAAATGGCAAAAATTAAGAAACTAAACTTCCTTATGTAAATGCGATATAGATTATGAAATTAATTCATTTAGAAAATCAAAATAAATCAAACTTATGTACTACATGCAACAAAAATTTACGATAACATATAGGTTCACTCCAACGAGTGATCAGCTTTACTTGTTCTTCTTCCGTATCCATAACAACCTATGATTCGAATGTTATCGATTGTTTTTCATCTTCAATTTCAGTACTAACAGAAGATGGATTAACTTCTTTCTGTTTGATAAAACAATACACTGGAATTTCCATACTTAATTTTCAATTTTCAGGATAAGTTCTGAGCTTTCAATAAGTGGGAGGAAGTAGGGCAATAAAATATTGTAATCATATTTCGCTTTGAGAGGTCTGAGCCTTCTCATGTCTAATAAGCCAACACACAACCTCCTAAACTACTGAGACTTCATGATACTTCGTTTTTCTAAATGAGGTCCTATGCCACTCGTTTTATGTATGTTTTACCTCCTTCTTCCAGGCTCCTCAAGTGTTAGTCTCTTCTCTAAGAAGGTATCAACTGAGTCCTATCCACAATGCAACATCAATTTATCCAATGGTTAAAAAATCAAATTGTGTGGCATTTCTTCTAAACTGTTTTCAAATTCCAAACCTTATTTTAAACACAAACTGAATCCTTTCGACAGTAAAGCTGAATACGTAGTTATAAAAGTTAAGTATTTTCCTTATTGTTTAATACAAACGATTGTTTGTTAGTCTGTTATTTTGAAATTTTCATTTAAATTAAAAACATTTACTTACCAAATATAAACAGAATAGAAATGTTTCTACAATTACTGGCATAAGTTTTTCAATGAAAAATTTTGTGTTTTCTTTTTAGAATAAAAATGTTTTCAATATTTTAAAGGTCTTCTAAATGTTTATTTGTTGTTGTAAAAATTAGAGACAAAAATCATTAATGAATTAATTTTTTATTTTATTTTTAAACAAATATTTTGTTTTCTAACCCTCACAATAATTGTTTTTAATATCATTCACATATTACTTAACAAAGCATTAGCGCATCACTAATAAACCATTAAGTAATACAATGTCTTTACTGTTGTAATCATTCATGAAAATAATGAAAAATAAAAAAACTAACATTGCTTGCAATACAGACAGTAGGTGTCTGTGACAATTGTAACTTGAAATTAAAAGAAAACAAAAAAAAAAAAAAACAGAATAAACAGAAAAAATCTGTAAAGATGAGCAAAAACTTAAGGTAGTAGTGTGAATAATACTGCCTTAAAAGTTGATTCTTTTTTCTTCATCTGAAAAAGGTGTAGACGGAATATCAACACTTTGAAAGGAAGGCTTTAGTATTTTACAAAAAATGTGATTTCGTTAACCAGTGAGAGACTGCTACTATAAAAGGCACGAAAAATAAAAGACAAAAACAATATGCTTCATCGCTCGTTCACATACACCTTCCTTAAGGTATTCAAGTATTTTACAACTGATCTCTACAGATGATGCTTCTTTTTTAAATGATTTTGTTTTTGTTTTTGTTTTTGCTTTTTTTTTTTGCATCAATTTTTAAAGGTTTTGTTTTCATAGCTGATGACGCTTCTAGTTGAGACTGTTCAGTTAGTTGAGGATGCATTCAGAAATTGAATGTAGGTGGCAATTACAAATTTTCACATACGATTGCTGCTACTACTGGTTGCTGGTTGATTTTGTACAAATTATAGCGTAAATTTAAACATAATAAATGAAAAAAAAAACAATAATAATAAATAGTATTATTATTCATAAAATTCATGATGATGTTGGCGGTTTTGTCAACCTTTTTTTTTTATTCAGTTTAATTTAATTTAATTTTTAATTTTTTTTTGTACACTTCATTTACTAAATAAGCTTTCAAAATATTTAAAGGTTTGTTTATACATATTTTAATAGTTTTTTAATTTAACTTTCAATTAACTACACACATATGGTTTATTTAATTTCTTAAGGTGTTTGCCAATATTTTAAATATTGAAATTTCTTTAGAAATAAAAAAAATATTTGTTTAAAATAAAAACGATACAGAAATTAAAATTGGAATTGTATTTTATTATTTGTAATATAAACGAATCATTAGCCAAACAACAAGTTCTCGTTGTATTACATTTAAACTCCAATCTTTCTGTTTGTATCCATAAAATCAATTAAAAATAATATTAAAATCTGTTTTTCATACATTATTTTCAGCTATGGAAGATATTTTTAAAATTTTTATAATTATTTACCTATAATCTTGACATATTAGTGCTGCATTGTTTTTAATACTTTTCGTTTTATTGTTCATTAAACAAAACTGGTTCATTTGCAATATTTTGCGATTATACTTCATTCTTTTTTTTCTCCCATAAAAAATCATTTGTGATATCCTCTTTTTGTAGTTGCTAAGCAAATTTCCAATTATTTTACAATGGTGGTCTTAAAAATAGCACAACCAATAATCCATACGACCTTTATTTAAGGACAGTTAAATATACTGGCGATGTAAAGATGTAGAGGGTAAAGTTTAACATAAGAAATATATTTTTTTAAGAAAACTACATTTACGGAACCATGTAATCGGATTTAAGTTTTTTTATTTTATTAAGAAAATAATTAAGATAATAATTAAGAAATAGTGCGCTTATTATATGTCTCGTAATTTGTTTGATATTTTCAAGAAAAACAAAAAAAAATTATTTATAATAATTATTGATTGATGTTACTGTTTATCCACTAGGTTTTTTTCAACTACAGTCAGTTAGACATTTTAAATACAGTCAGTTAGACATTTTAAATGTGACAAAAAACTTTGTCTTTTAAGAATAAAATATTTCATACAAACTTTTTGGTGAATGAATGTGCTAATTATAAGTCTACCACTGTTAATGTGGAGAAGATACTGTCTTCGTTTTGCTCTTTAGAACACTGCTTTTAAGATATACGTGTTCTTAAACCACATATTTCAACGTCTCTAGGTAACAATTTTTATTTCCATTGAAATATGTTATAAAAGATCGTTAATTCAGTATTTAATTGCAAAATTATTAAAAAGAAAATAAAATTTTTTTCTATAACAAGTTATATGCTATGAAATGGGGCTTCCCAATATTATGAATTCGGGCTTGTTTCATTAATGAACGGAGAATCTGTGCTAAAAATAAATCAGTAATTAATTAAACTTAACGGTTAAACAAAATCTGGATTAAATTTATCAAAGAAAAAATTCTAGAACATTTCGAATCATTAAAACGTATAAGAATATTTATTTCGGATTATTTTTTAATTTTTAATATTTCTAGATTAAAAGTTAAATTTTGTTATTATATAAAGTAATTTAAATTAAATTTATTTTTTTTTTAAATAATTTTTTTTTAATTTACAAATCCCAATGATTTGAAATATTTTTTAAATTAATTTTATAAGAGTATTTTAAAATGTTTACTTTAGTTTAGTACAGTGTGGGTGGTGTTTTATGAATGTATTATTAAATTAAAATTAAAATAGATCTGATTAAAGTTTAAAAGTTCTTACTATTTTGCATACAACTTAAAGTTAAACTAAACAACCAATACTACTGTTAGAAAGATTAATATCACATGATAACATTGTTTCATTGCGGTGTAATACTACCGAAATGAAACTTTAAATAGTCAGTAATGATTATTCAAACAATACGGCCAAATTCTTACAATACTGATGGTGGCCTATTGCTTTTGCTGCTGCTGCTGCTACTACTGCTGTTGCTACTCTTTGTGCACCAAACCAACTCCTCTTTAACTGCCATAACCAACTCATTGTTATTTTTAATTAGAATTCTAAAAGACTAGTATTTTGTATGAAACTTCAGAAAACACTATTAAACAGTTAAGTGGCTAGAAAAATAGGAAAACAAAACTTACAACAAATAAAATTCTAAATGCGTGGCCATTGTGTATTTTATGCTCAAAAACAAAAAACAAAATGAACAGTAAGTTGTTGTAGTAAAATACAAAAACAAAAAAAAAAACAAAAAATAAATAAAAAATGCATTTAAATTGTTCGGAAAGATATTTTTCTCTTTTGCTATTTTATATGCAAAAAACAAATATTTTCCGTTGTTGCAAATAAATGTACCTTTCAAGTACACAATGACAGGTGGTCAGAGCTGTAAAGGAAAACATACTTCACGAACATAAAATTTTGTAATTAAAAACAAAATCGAACGAACGAAGTTAAATTAATTGCTAGCAACTCTTTCACATCTATGGCAAAGAAAATTACTTTTTTTTTTGTTTCCTTAAATTAACGTTTCAGTTCTTTAAACCTTTTCATCTGGTCAAATTATTATTTCAGTTTTTTAAGGCATGACTCTTCACAGTATTGTATGGCTTCCTTAGTAATTAGCGAAATGGCTAAATAAGCGGAAAAAACAACAAATTTCGTACCCAGGCACCTACCTACAACAATAATGAACAGTTAAGATAGTAAAACAAAACAAACAAAAAATATAAAATTATGCAATAAACATGCATAAATGGTAGAGGAAAATGTTCATAACAAAGAGAAAAACAACAAACAATCACAGTCAAATGCAAAATACAAACCTTAAAACAAATTAAACGAAAAACAAAAATTTTTGAAAAATTACTAATTGGAGGTCGTATAAGCGAAAAACACGCAAAACATTTGAAAACACAACAAACAAACAAAATGTACAAAACTCAAATATTTATATTTTTATTCTATTTTGTTAATAATTTAAAATTTACACAAAGAACTTTTTCAAGGAATATTTACAAAAATTTTTAATAAATTTCAATAACTTTTATGATTTTCTTCGTCTCCAGCGGTCAACTAGCATATTTTTAAGTGATTTGTTAAGTTTTTACTTTTCATTTAAGTTTAATGACAACTTATTGTTAAATTTAAATCAGAAAAGCTTAGAAGCAATATTAAAAAAGTATTGTATTTATTTGTATGGTCAATTCTTTTAGATTTCATACTAAATGCCAACGTTTAATCAACATTAAAAATTTCTAGTTGATATAATCGCCTTTAGGCCAAGCGTAAAAGTGTTTTAAATACTTAAACAAAAACAAAAAAATACATTATAACTGTAGAAGGCGCTATTATACAACATGAGATAGCATATGCATGCATGCATATATCAAATTTCATAGAAATACAACTAACAATCGAGAGGTTAAGGTTTACAAACAAAAGAAAATTTTTTTATGCAAAATAATTAAGAAATTTTCATTAATGGAGGAAAACAATAGCATCAGCAGCACGTTTGTTTTTATGAAACACCAACAAATCAACACTTTCAAAAAATTTTATAGGAAGTTATGAACTGCTTTTTTGATTTTGATTTTCTTACATACAAAAATAAAGAAAGAAAAAAGAAGAGAAACAAAAAGAAGAAGATAAATAATTAAACAAAAGATTTAATACTTTTCTCTCTGACAGTTCGTTTGTTTTCTTTATATAACATTGAGAAAACAAAAAAAAGAAAACCTAAAACTCGGCCCTAAAGGCATAAAACAGTTACAGTGATTGGATGTAAAATAAAATTTACATTTTTAGGAAATGAATTTTGTTTAAAAATTTTTAAACAAACGCTTACACATACACTAACATTTATAAAAAAAATGCATTTGTTATGAGCTTAATACACACAAAAAGAAAAATTATATTTAAGAAACAAAACCTACTTAATGATGCAATATCAAATGGATAATTAATGCAAAAAAACAAAAAAAAAAAAACAGCAACAACAATAACAAAACATTCAAAACTTAACAAAAACGACGTATAATCAATCATTTTTTGCTTTTGTAAACGTTTTCTATGTTTTTTTTTTTGTTAAAAATTATTTTAAAAATCATTATAAAGCATAATTTATACGAATATTTCTTTAGAGAAAATATTTAGACACATGAACATAAAAATATTTGGATAGACTGGCAAACACAACCTAAGATAAGATAAATAAACTGAAAATAAATCTCAACTCATATACTATATATACTATGTAATATAATAAAAGTATATGTATGAACACATATACACAAAAAAAAATTCAAATACGTTATAATTTTGTTCGTAAATGCCTATTTGACACGCATTTCTTTTGAAATGTATTCGTTTGAAGAAAGAAAAAAAATTTAACGCAAAATTTCAAGGTTTAATTTGATTAAAACAATCGTAAATAACTTCGTAGCGTACAATGCTTTACATGCAAATGAATAAATTTTCATTAAGGAAAACTTAAATTTCATTTCCATTTTATCTCTAATATTCGAAAACAAAAGGTTGTTTTTATTTCGAACAACAATTAACAGAAAAATAGTAAAAAAAAACAAACGACTTAGGAAACAAACTTAAATTTCTTTTAACATGTAATATGCATAATAAAACAAAAGAAAAAGTGAAAAGATTGTGTAATTTCAAGACATTCTACTGCGTCTTTAAAAGGTCTCTCATTTAAAAAAAGTATATTTCCATGAAGTCACCATAGTCAAGTAGGTAATGGGTATGTTCAAACCCCAACCCAGACATCTCGAACAAAATTCTCAGAAAGGCATTGACAACAAATGAATCGAATAGAATTATAGAGTCGTCTTTCTTTGGAAACACTTACTAGGGGAATGCTGTTGAATGCTTGGGTGAGCATGATAGCCCTTAGTAAACACTAATCGAAACACTGTATCAGGGCACCGAGAGTGTATGCCACCGCTATTGCATTTATTAATATGTATTACGCAGTGGCCTAAAACCCAGCAGGTCCTAGCGGAGAACGAGAGATTAAAATCTATAATACATTAAGCTCGCTGAAGTTTATTTCCTACTTGTACTTTTTCAGTAGAACATTCACTATAAAAAAACCAAATTTTAGTTTTTTCTGAGAACAGAAAAGTTTTTGCAAACAGAAAACTGAGGTAATAACTTACAGATTTATAAAAATTACTTTCGATTTATAAAAGGTTTATAAAACATAAATTGTATAAATTTATTCTAAGAACTGTTTATAAATCAAAAATAACTTTT
Organism: Sarcophaga bullata; assembly: GCA_005959815.1. Lineage (NCBI taxonomy): Eukaryota > Metazoa > Arthropoda > Insecta > Diptera > Sarcophagidae > Sarcophaga > Sarcophaga bullata. The sequence goes on from QOCX01000003.1 coordinate 576,743, forward strand.
ATGAATATGCGAGTAAATGTTTTCATAATTTTCATTTTTGTTCTCACAAGCAATTTTACCATTTATTGATTTAGTTTTATTTTATTTCATTTTTTTTTTTGTGTTCATAAAAAAAAAATCCAAATAGTGTTGTGGTAATAGATCCCTGTTTAAACAGCACATAGATTACAATAAATTTTCCCATTAGCTTTGGATTATTGTTTCCCTATTTGCAGCAACTACAATTTGATTAATTTTATGTTGTTTTCGTTTTTTTTTTAGTAAAAGTTTATTGATTAAATAAATATTTTCCGCATTTAAACAAAAAAAATTGAATTTATTTCAAGCCAAACTATACATGCATACAACACAACTATTTTAAATAGTTGAACGAATAGCCAAAAACCAACAAACAATACAGAAAAATTTATGCAAAATATTGCGTTTAAAACGTAATGTCTACTGGCAGTTAACTGAGTATATTATATCGACATCACTGCTGGCTACCTGTTGCCTCTTAAGTGGTCAGGTGAAAAAAAAACCTCTGCTTTTTCTTCTTCGTCTTTCTCTTCTTCTTCTTGTTTTTCTTCTTTTTATAAATAACCAAGAGAAAATGTTACAATTTACTTTCGTTTTCAGTTTTCCAATTGAACGTCTTCAATTCATTATTAAATGCTATTTTTATTTTTATTATACAAGTCTCTAACTATTTATGAAAAACAAAAACAAAAACAAAAACAAAAAATAAATTAAAATAAAAATAAAGTAAACAGGCAAACAAGTAATAAAATGAAAACGTAAGAAATAAAACTAAAAATGTTATGCTTCAATTACTTACTTACTTGCGTTTTAATTTGTAATAGTATTTTAGCCATACACTATACATAGCCGTTCGAAAGAAAAGCAAAAAACAAAAATTAATATTTCACATGGCCGCAAAGAAAACCTATTGGACAATTGTATTGCTGCTGACTAAAAATAAGAGTTTTCAAAACATTTTTTTTTTTAATTTTTCATATGAAATGTAACATGCATTACTAAAGAGAAAATTTCTTTTTAATTGAGGCTTTTAACCTGTAACCAAACAAAAGACTTAGACAGCAAGCAATCCAAAAAGGGAAACTAATGAGAAAGCTTAACTTTCAGATTGTGTAACCAAACGCAGAGATTGAGAAATATGCGTTAATAAATAATAGAATCCAAAAGCTTCTAGACTTTCTTCGCATGATTCAATTGAAAAAGAATTCCCACTTACACCAGAAGAGAGTCTCTTAAAATCCAGACTGCTTTTATTTCAGAAAAACAATCTTTTTTGTTTCATCACATTATGAAATGTATTTAAAGTTGGAAAATTTTGGCTTTCATGGTTATGTGTAAAGTATCATGGAGGACCCGAAGTCATTTAAAACTTTGGCACTATGCCCTGGAAATCGACATCTTGTGCACAATACCCTCAAATCTTAGTTAAGACTTGATCGATCGAATAATGGTCTGAAGCATACATACATATATAATTGGCCATTACAACCCTTCAGTCATATTTACTCTCAGAGTTTTTGCCAGAAATCTGTTAAGGGGAAGTCGCCGAAGAAATATTTTTTTTCATATTTCGTTTTGATGATCTGATCTTTGAACTGAGGCCATGGCTAATAAGACAACACACTACCAACTAGACTACGGAAACTTTTGGTCTGGGGCATGAGACCAACATCTATCTACACAATGCCTATTAAATTAATATACGAATTAACATATGCTATTTTATTTTATTTACTAAACAAATTATTGTAAACAATTTTTGTTTTTCATTTCTTTTTTTTTTATTTATTTCCCAAAATCACGTTTTTATTCTCGAAAATCTTATTTTGCTGAAAATTTGTTACAAATAAACCACGATTCTTATTTTTATTTTCTGTCTCTTTAGTTTTTTTTATATTTATGACACAATGCTTTTTTTTCATTATTACCATTATTATTGTTGTTGTTGACGTTGTTGTTGTTGTGTGGAAATCGTGCTTTTTAAACGGAAAACAAAAACTAAAAAATATTGTCATAAATATACATAGTTTTCCCATTCTCAGTTTCGTTTTCTGAAGATTATTTAAATGAAAGTAAAATTTATGAATTAAAATCGAATCATTATTCAAAATGGTATTGTAGGTAACATGACTTTATTAAATGTTAATAAAAGTTTAACAAGTTTCATGAGATTATAAAAACTTTTTTAGAAAATGCGATTGTTGTTATTAAATTGATATGAACATGTAAAGTTATGTCTACAGTATAAGATTCTTAACAGATTTTGTCAGTAGCTATTAGTTATTCTGTTTACTAAAATAGAACGGAATCACCGTATTAACACTTACGCAGAATTGAGATCGTATTTTAAAATTCCACAAGTTTTAAAGAATTGGCGAAAATTGAGAGAACTTTAGATTTATTGATCTGTTCTCCGTATAAATCTGAAAATTTTCATTTAGGATTGGCGATAGGAATAAGCACGGAAATATCCCTACCACCTAAAAGTCAGTTATTTTGTATTTATTTTATAATTAATAAATTTGAATATTCACGTTTTTAATTATGGACCACCTTAGTTGACTACTGTTTAGGTGGTCGATTTACATGAAAACATGCGACAGGAAATATTTAAGAAACAAAACTGTAAGACAATATAAACGTGATTCTAATAGCCAGGCTAACATGGATTTTTGTCTAAAAAATAAAATAAAGAAACCCCTTTTTTTTGTAATAGAAACACAGTCGAATAATATATTCGTCAAACTTTTCGTGTCTGTTTACGAACCAAAATTGTTTATAAATGTTTGTAATTCGTAGGTATTATTAAAACAAAACTCATTTACAACTCGAAGTAAAGGTTTATTGCCAGCAATGAGTAGGTTGTCTATTAATTTAGATGACGAGAGTCACGATTAAAAAAAAATGAAACAACAACAACAACAAAATAAAGCATTGACATTTTTATAATGAATTTGTTAACGAATTTGTTTCATTTGAATCTCTTATTATATACAACATACATGTATTTAACTTTAAATAATACCTGAGTATTAATTAATAAAAATTCATTTGTTTTATAATTCGTTTAAATTTATTTAATTTTTATTTATGTTATTAATTGTAATATAATTATACAGCCTAAATGAAAAAATAAATATTAAATGAATTGAAATTGAATTTGGGAAGAAATAAGCAACAAAACAGTTTTTTTTCTTTCTTTCTTTCTTTACATTTGATATCATTGCAATCACTGACACGTACAGGTGATTGACCGCAAATATACAATAAATATATACAAACAACAAATTTCTTTACGTTGAAAATTAAACAAAAAAAAATAAATAAATGAATAAAAAGTATTAAATTTTTCTTAAACTGTTTTGCTATGTATATTGTAAGTGTGTATATTTTATACAGGTTTCTTTGACTATAATCACGGGTAGCGAATGTATGAAAATATACAGAGCTTTCATTTATTTTAGTTGCATTTCTTTCTCTCATATTTTTCTTAAATTTTTTTTTTTTTTTTTTTTTGGTTAAACACTCAGGTCTGGTTAGACGACATCAAAGAACGAACTAATTTTCTTTAAAAATAACGTATTAAAAATATCAACAATTAGGTACCTGGTAACAAATATTAGTAGTCATAATCAGACAAAAAAAACTATTTATTTCAAGGGGTAAACGAATACATCTGCCACAGCAAATCTTTCTAAGCTACACATATGCATCGTTGAAGGAGTGGAGATCAACCAAGAGTCTCGTGCCTGTCGATTTATAACCAGCAGTAGGCTTCTTGTGCACTCACCATTAATGTATACCAACCTTACTTTCTATATACACTTCAATGATACGAGTTATGTCTGGTGTAACACCACGAAGACTAGGCTTTATACTGACAAAGTTCTACCAAACTAGGGAAAAAGAAGAAATTGGTTAGCGCAAGGGCAGCACATTATAATGTTTGGAAAATAATACCGTAATTGATTTGGTATTTTCAAGATCTTACCCTTCTAATCACTTCAGTAATTTCAGCGAAAGGCATATTTGTACATTCATATGTCTGCCGAAGCCGTTTTTCTTAGTCTGAGTATTTATTGCATATACATACATACATCCACACACTTTTTGTACATACAAAATAGTTTGTGTGTGTGTGTGTGTGTGTATGTATATGTGTATGTATTATTTTATTTTTCTCTATGCTGGTTACAACAAACAAAAAAAGTTAAAAATTAACGTTTATTTCTTGTAAAGAGCGGGAATTATTTTGTATTGTTGTTAAAATCATTGTTGCTGTTGCTGTTGCTGTTGCTTTTCCAATGCATTGTAGAAAAACTTATAATACTAATTTTTTTTTCCTCTATTTTTCTTTTTTTAATTTTATTTAATGTTTATTATGTGCTTGTCATAATAATCATTTCCCCTAAAAGACTTCTTGTGCCTCAACTAACCAGCCTTTATGATTGATTTTTGTCTTTCCACGTAAAAGAAGAGGTTTTAATTCTATTTTGTTTTTTTCTTTTTGTTTGTCAAGTAAAAGAATTTCTATTTTTATTTAGGAATCGCAGTGTTATTCGTTTAACTCATTCATAAAAATTCTTTAACATTTAATGTGGCAATAACGACACACATGTTGTTGTTACCCAGTTAAAAATAATAAAAAAAAACTAAATAAAGTGGCATAAATTAAAAACCAAAAAACAAAAAAAAAAAAGAAAACCAATAGACAGACAACAATTAATAAGGATAGGTAAAGAAGAATTTATAATTTTGTAGACAAATAGGTTTTCAGTGGAAATAAATTTCACAAATTCTTTACTTTTCTTCAGAACTATTCATTATTCAAACTTATCGCCAATGGTTGAACACATAGCGATTTGAAAATTATTGACAAAAGAAAAAAATGTTACAATCTTTAGCGAAAATTCAATATGTATGATATAGTCTGTGTAAGTAAAAAAAAAAAAACGAAAACATATTTTGTGCAATACATCTCAATTATTGATTTGTTGTTTTTTTTTTTAAATAATTTTTGTATTTTGAAATTCATTTTTATAACAATTCGGATATTACATGCGTATTTATCATAATTTGCTACGGAATTATAATGTCAAACTTTCTATAAAACTATTTATGCGTTATTATAACTATTATTTATAAGCTATTACATAAAAAACAACAACAAAAAATTAAAATTAAAATAATTTCAACGATATAGTTCAACACTTTATATGTAGCATATCAACAGCATTATATTTAGGCCTTTTCGTACGAAATATTTCATTGATATTTGCTAAGAGTCTCAAAATATACAAAAAAAAAGACCAACAACACCAACAAAAAACTTTATATTCAAATTAGTTGTAAAACTATTTCCAAATGATAGTGTTATTCCCACACAAAGTGTAGTTACCAGATGAATGATGAACAGAATATAAAACAAAACTAAACAGAAAAATCAAACTGGCAAGATAAATCGAAATATGAATGCAGGGGGGAGGGTATAAACTATCCAAAACTATGAATCAATTTCAATTCACATGACTAGTGTTTATTTTTTATTTATTCAAAACACAACTCAAACTCTACATACCAGGCCAACACAAAAGCATAGGCCAGGTTAAATGCGACTACATGATATACTCATCATTTTCTTGGGTGTTGTCAGTTGCACGTCTGATTAGCTTGTCGATTAATGGTTATCATCATAGTTTAATGGTGTTAAAATTGTATAACTTCTGATAGAAATTCATTGGTTTTCTCTTAAGATTTTATATCTCATACGTAGATAGAAATACTACTATTATGAGGTTGATGAGTCTTTAACAGTGAAGGCTTACAAGTTAAGGACTTTTAATGTGTTATGATTTATACTACACTTTTTGAATTATGATTATATTGTCGATAGGCTTTACGTACGTTCGCTTAGAGGCAATAAAATAGAGAAGTTAACTAAAGTGTCATTCTGATATGACATTTTGATATTTCCCTGTTAAAGCATTGTAGAAACCATGTTTGCTCTTTTATGTCATTGCGACTGTAAAGCCCACAAATAACATCCCAGCAAACATTGGTATGTGTTTATAAAATAGTATTATCAAAAGACTCAACATCATCATGCTTTGTATCTCTTTAGTTTTGTGGATAAATGTTCATTTACATTTCATTTACATTTCAAAATAAATTCTATTTTTTTTTTTAAATTATGTTAAGAATTTAAGTCTTTTGCCTGCGATTTAAAAAGAAAAAAATTTAAATCGAAACCATCCATATCCTTTATCAATTCGTTAAAAGAAAACATTAGAATCTTACTCTCTATCTTATTTCATCAATTGAGTGACAGATTCACTTTGAAGGCTTTTGTATTGTTGATGTTTAGAAAAACAAAACAAATTTGAATCCGCTTGTAAGAGTTTGACTAATTACTGAAGAATAATAAAAATCTTTTAATATTTTCAGATCAATTTGATCGTGATCTTTAACCTAAGGACTAAACAAAATAAAATTATTCTGCGTGGTACCATTCAGTACCATTTAATTATTTTACTATGAGTAGGGCATCGCAATAAATGTCAAATCTTACTTCATATTCTCTTTTATTCGAAAAACAGTTACTCAGTTTTACCGAATTAAAAATAACTCATTGAGTTGCAGGTCTGACTGTGTATTGTCTGTCTCTGTGTCTATTTGGTTGCCTTTAAAGACTCAATCACTTGTTTATTTCAACAAAACCACACACATACAAAACTACGTATAAATACTGTAAAAATATTTTGTAAAGCAAAGAAATGACAGCGAAAATAACCAACAACAATAACAACAACAACAACAACAACAACAACAATAATAATAATACATAAAATGAAGGCAACAACCCAAAGAGACAAGGCAAAAACAATACAAATATTTATATATTTAAGCCAAAACGTATCACAGGTATTTATTATGCAACTAACGTATGTATATGTTTGAAAGTTAATATTTCTTTTATTTTTTTTTATTTTTCTTCGTCTTTTCTCTGTTTTTGTTTCTACAATATTTTCTCTCACTCGTTTAAAAGCATTGCAAACAATAAGAAAAACAAAAACAAATAAAAAAAATAAAATAAAATATAATGATAAAAAAAAAACCAAAACTTAACCTATTACACAGCACTCACTCACATATACTAATTATACTGAAGATGTATGTATGCGTATGTATAACTGAATATAACAATAATAACAACAACAATCCATATAGCATTACGGTTTTTAAGCCATTAGTCTATATTAACAGGTGATTTGGCACGTATGTATATGGCTATGGCAAGAATTGTTAAATACAAACAAATATTTTTACACGGTTGTTGTATTTCAGATTTTTATCATTGAAAATTATGAGAGTGTTGTTAACTGAATTACCAAAAATATTTACGCCATAAAATAGATTTGAATAAAAAAAAAAAAACTAAAGATTGACAAATTTTCAGAAGATTAACAATGAAATTGGCATGTATTTTATGATATTTAAAATGCAAAGTATTATTTCCTTATTGATACATACATATGTACATACAATACATATGTATGTGATGTAAACAATCTTTAACCGATGAGATAAATGACGATAAAAGTTTGCTTCTTAAATTTTCTGTTTAATTGTTTACTTTAATAACTAAATTGTTTAAAATTGTTTAAGGTCGAATACCAGCAGCAGTTTGGCTGCATCGGTGATTAACAAGGTACAAACTTTTGCGCTCTAAGAGAAACACGTGGACGATGAACAACTGTTAAGGCATCAGTTTCGTCGTTATATAACATCTGTTGATAAAAATAATTCTCTGCTTGATTTCCACGCTGTCATTATTTTAGGCTAGTAAAGGCGGTGTCAATATAGGCGGATTCGTTGACAATAGTATATAGTCGTTGATAGTATAGCTATCGGCAGATTTGTGCGCTTTCATTTGAATGATTCATTATTACAATAAAATAAATTGTTGGCAGATCAATTACCTTTAAACGAGTAGAGTTGTGAATAGAGGGCACCCCCCATATCACAAGAACTGCTACATAGAGTCTAATGAGAAAAATTTGCATTGATGTTATAAGTACAATATGGCATTTATATTTGCCACTCCAACTGCTAGCGTTAGTTACTATATGGAAAACATAGAAAAAGACGCTCATTATTTTAAAGATATTTTCAATGGAAAAATTTAAATCTCACTACTTTGAGATTAGAAAGTGCTAGATTTTGTATGGTTCCATCTGAAAGATGTGAAACCACAGATTGGTAATCTATCCCAAGCATTTTTTTATGATCAAAATGTTTTATGTTTAAATATTTTTTGTATTAATTTTATAAATGTTATAAATTTTATAAATTTTTAATTAATAATATGCCCATTAATATCTTGGTAAAAAGAACAAACTTTTAAGATTGCTTAAAAATTCGTGGAAGTAATGGGAGTGGTGTTATTTTAACTTTTTCATTAAACTCATATGTAAATAAAAATTTAATTTTTTATTTATTTAACATCATTTCCATCATTTTGATGATATTACTCATCATCTGTTTGCAAAAGAAAATATTTTTTGTTTTTTTTTTTCAAAAATAAATTGTCATTTATTTGTCCTTTTTTGAAATAATCATCATCACTACATCAGCATAATGCATCAGGAGAAACTAAATAGCTTCGGTTCTTTGTTCTTTAAAGCATGTTTATTTAAGAATTGAATGTAAGAATGCAAAGACTTCATTTCAAGAAACTTAAAATTCCTGAAAATGTAAAACTACTTAAAAGACTAAAAAAAAAGCAAACGTGAACAGAACTTTTGTTCAATTTACTTGATGAAACCAAATAAGATTCTTGCAATACTTGACGGTTAAAAAAGCGTTTGTAATTGGATTCTTTAAGCAAAATCAAAACATGTATTCCTAAATAAAAAGCTTTCCCCGTGTAGAAAATCATTTCATTTCTTTCTCACATTATTTGAAGCATAATGCGATTAGATTTCAGATTTTTTTTAATGTTAAATGTTAGGGGGAATCGTTATGACCGCCCTGTTGCGACACTCGTTAATTTGTGTAATTCATTAATTCATATTTTTCTTTTCGGCAATAGATTTTTTTCATTACTTCTTGACTCACATTTCCGTTTTCATGGGCAACAGTTTTATTCAAATTGAAACTGATTTGAAAATTAGAAAGTATATTAATTCTTACAACTCATTTTCATGTTTTTTTTTTTCTTACTTATAATTTATTTAAAACGTTTAATTTATTCAAAAATTTTGTTTTCATATATTTTAGCACAATGGTTTCCAGAAGAAAAATACTCTCACGTTCTAGAGATGATCTAAATTTGGATCAGACATTTAGTCACAGGAAGAGGAAGAAGACTGTTTGGTATCAAAAAGAAAAATTATACAAAGTAAGTTCAATTTTATTTTAATAAAAAATTAAATTATAAACAAAAAAATAATAATAATTAAAATAATTTTGTATTAATAATTAAAAATTCCAATGCACAACTGAAGGCAAATAATTCGACAAAGAATAATTTCAATCAATCACAAATTCATGAGCTCTATGAAAAAGACAAATTCAATTTTGACTCACTAGAGCAAATGAAAAATTATCGTTAATGAAAATAAGAAATAAATGGAACAGAACCTTAGGGTACTCCTGAGTTTAATCTGAACTCGTCTGATGGGATGCCGTCTATAACAACCCGTATAGTACAATCCCTGAGAGAACTCGTTATAAATCGAGAGAATTAAATCTGAACTCCTTCAAAATAGATGGACATTCAAAATTGCGCATCTATATTAATATGATATTTATGACAGTAACATTCATTTTAAAGTTCCCTGACATCTTTTGGACTTAAATTTTCGCTTTGATAGAAAAGTTTTTAACAACTTATATTGTATCACGAATGATTCACGTATACTATCAAATAAATTAACCACTCGAATAACAATCTGTCCAACTATAACTAAACTAACGCCCCAATGAACTCTGATATTTAGCTTAAGGTTATATTTAAAGTTTAGCAATCTTTTGAAGAAAAAATCTCTTTTTTCTATACAAACAATAATCTTCAACACTTGCAACGTAATTACGCAGTAAAAAACAATAAGAAATGTTTACAACTTCAATGGCAATAGTGAAGATAAAATGGTGTTTTATATCATTCTGATTAAGAATGAAACAGAATAGAATTGAATAATATAACTTGAATAATATAACTTAATTTAAACCTAACCCGAAACGATACAGAGTTTAACATTACATAGATTAATAACAAACAATTAAAATCATATGAATATGCAATGTTCTCTTAATGACTGTCATATTTTAATAGTAAAAGAAATACAAACAAAAAAAAAATAAGAAATCAACATAATATCAAAATTGTATAAATAAAAATCAAAAGACTTAAGCAACAAACTTGATATTTTATTAATTTAATCATATTAAGGGCTTACAAGGTGTCTCGATTAATTTCACAAAAAATAAATGTGCAATACAACGAAAATTATTAAATTCCTTTTGAATTTTGTAAGGAAATTAAAACAAACAAAAATAATTGTTTTTTGTTTTTTTTTTTTGTTTTGGTAAATCATTGACCTATTTAATTGTACATTAAATTTCTGTTCAAGTATTCTTGACACAAAAAAAAATTAAAATAAAAAGAAAAACGCAAGAAGACCTTCTTAATATAAAAATACGCTTATAAATGAAAAAACGTATGACCACCACTGCCACCACCACCAGCACAATATTTTTGAATATTTTATCAAGACCCAAATAAACAGCGACTATTATGAAAAGCTAAAAAAAATACTAGAAAGAAGGCAAACAAAAAGCAACAATTTTATAATAAATATTGTTGTTGTTGTTGTTAGTGTTGCTGTCAATAAACCAAAGTATGGTTTAGGTCAATTGCATTAATTACCGTTAAGTTTCCAATTAAAAACCTAACGACAATATACAAGTTGACGTTAAAATTTTCTACTTAAAATAACAACAATCGCCGATTGAGTTAAAACTTTAAAACGTTGGTTACAATCATTCACTCAATCATTCATTTCTTCATTCCATGCGTATGAAAAATTGCCAAAAGCGTTTTTATTTATTTGCTTTTGTTTTTACTTTTTCTTTTAATTCATAATTAACAAACAAAACACACATTTTTAAAACTCTGTCACAAAACTTCCATTGCTTTAACTAAAAAAAATTGAAAAAATTGTTTAACAAATATCAAGAAATACTACTAAAATGATAACAAAACAAAAAAAAAAATAATAAATAAACATTTGGTTTATGCGAATCAAGAAAATAAAATAAAACAGGCTTAAAAACAAAACTAAAAGTCATGGAGGTTGAAATAAATATTTTTTTTTTATTAACATTGAATTCAAAAATAAACGTCTTTTAAATTTTTTTATTTGCACTTATTGCATTTTGAATTCAGCAGTGCAAATGATTTTAAGCAGAAATTGCCTTCATGAAATATTCGATCTAAAATTGTTCAAAAATCATTATTGTGTACAGCATGTATGAATGCCTACAAAATTTAGACAAAAGTGTTCTCATTTAAAGCTTAATTTAAAAAAATTTTAAATAATTTTTTGATTACTGTATGATAACTGACTTTAAATACTGCTTAAAATCGTTGTACATGTCTCTCTAGCAAAAGCATATACTGAAATCGGTACTGAAATCGGTACAGAGGACGCGCAAAGACGGCACTCAAATTTCTGAAGCGTTCCACTTTTTTTTTTTTTTTTTTTGAAGTCACAGTAGTCTAGTAGGTAGAGGTTTGACTTGTTTGACGTGGGACCGTGGTTCAAACACTAGCTCAACATGTAGAAAAATATGAAAAAATATTTCCTTAGCGATAACCTCTCATAAGACTTCTAACAAAAGCTCTGAGTTTCTCAAAAAATCTTTAGTTCGGAGTCGACTTTAAACTGTAAGTCCCGCCATTCGTGTATAAAATTAACACACACAACATGGGTGGTATGAGAAGCTGACATCCTAATCCTGCCTAAAGTGTTGTAGTGACCAATTAAGTAAGTAAGGTAAAAATATAACACAGTTAGAAGTATTATAGAATTTAAGGCAATGCCGACATGGAGAGAGTTTTTTTCTTCACATTTACTAATCATTATGTTTGTTTTTTTTATTTTTCTATTTTTTAATTTCTTAATTTTACAAGTCATTTTGTGGTTATAATCTTTTTTTCTTTTTTATGAATGAATTTCACAATGAAATTTAAAAATATTTTTCTTTTTAAAAATTTTTATAGTTAAACTTTCATTTTTTTTTAAACATAATTTCCAACTGTAATTACATATTATAGATTTGTATTTATGTTTGTTTCATTTATAGTATAAAAATAATATAACTTTCAATATGCTGCTATTAAAAATTTATTTCATTTGTATGGGCATATGAAATGAAATAAATTACTTGTATAGACAATATGACATCATTATCATCAATCAACGAAGAAAGTAAGAGTATTTGTCAATTAATAATAACCAACAATAACAATAATAAATAAGATAACGAATGCAACAATTTGTATAATAGAATTTCATATGATAGTTTTACTGTATCGAAAATGTTTTCACTAGCAAGCAGAGATTTGGGGTGTAGTCGTAAGAAACTTCAAACTTTTCTTTTATGTTATAATGTTGTTGATATACTCTCTAAAGACAGTTTTAAAGTCAATAAATTCTTTAAAATTTGCCTTCTCTGAGATTTAGAACTGTATTCCTCCAGTTTTTATACCAAATTATGTACGTTACTTAAATGTTATTATTGCATTTTGTCATTAAATTTTATAAATCATTTAATTTTATAAATCAAAACTTTAAACTATTTTCCAGACTTTAAAAAAATTTTTGTTTTTTTTTTTGTAAAGTTTCGTTGCTTTTCCTTTCAATCTAAACTGGCTTTTTTTATATGCTAAGCTGTGGCAAAGCAGCAAATCTGGTTGTTGTTGTGTTTTTTTTTATATTTTTTATTTTGCAATAAACGAAAGTTGTTTGTTGTTTTTTTATATACCATTTGCTTACAAATTTTGCTCTTATATTTGCTGGTCTCCTTTAAATTACTGGTGTTTGTGGTTATCTGTTGGCTGCTGGTTGATGTAAGTGACTTTTTATTTGTTTTTGTATTTCTTCATAAGAGTTGGCGTTTAACGTCAAAACTCTGTATGTATTAAAATAGACCAGTTTTGGTAAATTACAATTAGCCTGTCATGATTTATACGTTAGATGTTCGTTTGAAGTAAATGGCTGTTTAAATGAATTCAAAGCTTAAAGGCGATGACTGCTTTTAAAAATAGTTGCCATTTCTAACTGTAATATTAGCATTATAATATGCATTTTTAAATAAATTCATTTTATTTCTTTAGGAACAACTGAAACAACTAACTTAACTTTTTCCAAAAAAAGCGTGCCAATTAAAATCGATAAATTTCAACCAATAGAATAAAAATTAATCAAAAACAAGGCTCTTAAATTAAGCAAAAGGCAAAGTAGAGATAACCTTTTGATATGCTTTCACACTTTTGTCTCACAAAAAACTATGAAGAACAAGCAAAAACTGTTACATATAATCTAGACTACATTGCTTGAAAATATGTTTCGATTGACCCCATCAAAGCATAACAAGACTTTTCCAAACCACTGTAACTCCAAGCCTGCAATGCATTTTACCGTACTGCTTATAAACTTCTAAAATGTTCGTCTAATAAGTCAAAATAAGCATTATTATATTAAACGTTGTTATATTTGACTTATTAGACCTTAAAATATAGGTCGCATCACTCATAGATAGTTAGGTTAGGTTATAAATCTGACTGAAGGGGTGTTATGAGCCATTAAGTAAGTAAGTAAATAAGAAATATTGATTTAAACATAAATTTTTGCCTCATGTTTACTTTTTTTTGCTTGCCAATAAAGTCACACAAAAAACAAAAGGAATCTTTTTTAATATTTTCTATCTCTTCTAACATATATCCATACATACATACATACACACAAACAAACAGTTTTACAGAAAATGTCGTAAAATTTCTCACAATCTTTACAATCTTTAGATAAATTGTCATTTGGCCTTTGGTTAAAAAGTAGCGATTTTCTTGGTTTGTAGCGTTTTCATTTTCAATTTCATATTAAATTTTATTTCTTTTGTCTTGAAGCGAATTTGGTTTAATGGTTTTTTGTTTTTTGTTTTTTGTTTTTTGTTTTTCGGTATCATTATTTAGGGCTTTTCCCATGACAATTTAACATTTCTTAATAGAAAATGGTTTTTAACGTTTTTCTTTTCAGACTTTTTTTTTCTTATCTGACTGTTGTTTTTTACGGGTTACCGCTATAATGCTTTCAAACTAAAGAAAATGAGACACAAAAAAAAACAAAAAAAAAAAACTAAAAGCATAAAAAACCTTAAGATTAGGCAATAATTGCTTTAGTATTATAGTTTTGTTTTTGTTATTTTTGTTTTCTGTAATACTCGTATGAAACAAAAACAAAATTTGCAATGTTTTTAAAAGATTTGTGCAGACAATTGTTTTTCCTTTCTTTTTTGTTTTTTGTTTTTTGTTTTTTGTTTCGTAGGATACTCAATTCCCGGCAATAGTGACTAAATTTTGTCATTGTTCTTGCAGTTTTTCTTCAAAAAAAAAAAAATAATAATAATAATAATAAACAATAATAATAAACACCTATACATGCACTAACTGTTGCGTTTGAATGTGTGTGTGTGTGTATGTATGCATAACTGCAAAAAAATAATAACAAAATTGTAACAAAGCAAAACAAAACAAAGAGAGTGTGAATTTGTTGAGAAAAAAACTTAGGAAAATAAGACCAAAAACAAAAAGAATATGAAATCATACAAAAGACTTAAGTAACAAACTTGTTTTCTTATTTTCTATGTGTGCTTATGTGGTAGTCAGGCAATTTATGTTTCATTTTATTATTTTATTTTCTAAAAAAACAATAAACATTAAGAAACTATAGGATTATCAAATGATATTAAATTATATCGTAAAAATCTGTCTTAATTGCAATCCTACCATTTTGTATGTTTTAAATGTTGAACAATTTTTGATTATATTAAATGATTTCCAATACGTTGAATGAACAAATAAAATGTGAAGATATTCGTGCACTTATTATTATAATCGCTCTTAATAATTACAATAGTTAGGAATAGAAAGTAATTGCTTCAAAAACAATAATACTTATCGTCATGTGTTCACATTTATCACCTTCAGATATTGATTACTCAAGCAATCTATTGGAAAAATTAATAATTTCTTGCTGCTACACCTGCACCAATTGCTAAGATGCTTTAAAAACTGATAAATCTTCTTAATACTATAATAACATCACCAATCGCTAAAATAAATTTATATAATAATTAATAAATTAAAGAAAAAGAAATTATCATTCCATTTCTACACTGTATGTACATATTTGAGAGAGTATGAGTTGATAATGTTTTTAAATGCTTAAAAAGTCAAATTTCTTAACGAAAATTTTTATTTTCTTGTAATAGAGTAGAATAAAATCGGTCTTGATCGGCATAAATTTTTTATTTGCTTTAAATTTTGGTTTTTTTGTTAAACACCTTTAAACTAAAGTTTAGTCACTTGTAACGGTATTTAAGCATCATTAAATAACATTAAATAAAGAATAACAACAACAATGAAAATGAAATTGCAAATAAACAGCAATAACAATAACAATAACATGAATAACAATAGCATAGACTATCTAAACGTCATTTTGTTAATGGAAACGTTAACGCAATTTCTAAAATAATTAATTTGTTAAACATAAACATCCGTTTTATTAAATGACGCCAATTTAAACAATAAAATATTTGCTAATATTATTGTTATTGCTGTTGCTGCAAGTGCTTTTGTAATACTAAGCACGTTATTAGATCAATTGTAGTGAATTTAAAGATTAAAACAGAATGACAACAACAATAATATATTTTTTCTTTTTTTTTTTCTAAAACAATTTAACACTTTTGAATTAAAGTGTTAAATATTGTTGGTTGCTGTTGAGTTTTGTTATTAAATTGAAAAAGTTTTTATTTTTTGAAATATTAATGGTTATAGAAATAAAATGTTTGTATGTATTTTGGTAAGTAAGTTGGTCGATTCTAGTATGTTTAAAAAATTTTTCTTAAGTTTTACAAAAATGTTGTTGAACTTTTAAAGTCACGATTTTTATGACTTGTAGCCAGTACATGAGTTTTATTTACTCTTTGAAATTTGCAATACTTTGTGTATTTTTTGTTTGTTTCTTTTATCTACATTTACTACTCGTAGTTGCTGTATTTTCTTTTAGCCAGCACGCTTTTGTTGCTGAGGCAGATGAGTCTCTTGAAAGAAAATCAACGTAAAACTCACAAAACGTTGACTACAAAATGTTGACATTTATTACACGTTTTTTGTTTTGTTTTTGTTTTTCTACTTTTGCTTAGATTTGTTAAAAATGTTGTGTAATATTTGTCAATAATTTTTATATTTCTTTGTTCCCCATCTTCAACAGCATCGGCAGCAGCCGATTACAAGAAGTTTTTTCGTCTTCTTAAACAATTTTGTAATACGCAAAAAGAGCCAACAAAAAAAAAACTTTTCAATAAAATAATTTTTAAGTTATCATGTCAAGTTGATTAGAATTGCTTTTAACTTGATTAGAGTTTTTTACTCAAAAAATTCGAAAATATTTTAAATGTCATACGAATATATTAAATTGATTTCTTAATTCTTTTTTCTTTCTTTTTATTTTTTTTTTTTTTTTGTGTGGAAACTTTAAAGTTATCAACACTACCAAAATAAAAATAAATTTATTTATTAATTACAATACAATTACAAATTATATCTAATTATTACGAGCTGAATGGCTTAGTCCGGTCTGTGTAGTGTTAAACTGTTTAAAAACTTCAATCTGAAAAGGTTTTAATAAATTCATGATTTCTTTTAAATTTTATTTTACAATGAAATTAAAAGTGGTTCCTTTATACATAAAAAATTAATTTCAAAAGAATAACAACAGACTCGTTCACCTGCATTCATATACACGTTATTGCCAAGAACATGTTATTTACACGTTTACTTACTTTAAACGTTAAACATTCCAGTGGAACCTACTTAAAATACAAAATTAAATATAAAATCATAAAATTTGTATGTTTTAAACTGATTAAAATGTTTGTATAATAATGTTAGTGCAGTTTTCGTCTACTCTTAAAAGGTTAACAAGTTTTCAAATTTTATTATTTTTTGTTTGAATTGTAATTCAACACAAAGAACCTATACGACACAGTGCTTCTTGTAAGAAATCATCAGCTTTAGTTTTTAATTTATTTGAAATATAAAACAAATTGCCAAGACTTGTTTTAATTGGCTAGTAGAATCGACTAAAATATTTTAATAAAATATTATTTACATGCACTAAACGAAGTGTTGGTGTTGGTGATTCGTGTCTTAAGTCTTTTGTATTGGATTTAAGAAGTAAATTTACTTAAAAATTAACTGCGATCATATAGAATCTTAAATTTTTTTTCATCTGGCATCAAACGATATTTATGTGCATTCTTTTTTTTATCAACTTTGTCGCTATTTCTTCTTTTCCTTTGGAATTTGGTTGGAAAATTAGGGAAATAATACAACACAATTATGTATCGATCACAAACAAAATTCCTTTTCAGGTAAACAAAATTGCCATGAAAAGTTCCCCAAAAGTCTGTTGTTCGAAGTCGACTGTAAGATCCACCAATATGTATAAAGTTAATTTTTTAAATTAAGAAGCTAGGTCGTAATCCTGGGTTATAATGACCAATCAAGTAAGTAAGAAAGTCTATACAATACGGAAGATTAATTATGAATCTTTTTCAAAAAAATTTTTTACTGAGGTAAGGAAACCTGTTGCGGATAGATAAATTTTTATTATTTTTTTTTTTTGAGGTAAACCTGGGGAAAAAGAAAGATTAAATCAGTTTGTACGACCATTAAAATATTTGGAAAACTTAGCACATACAGAACTATTCGTATGTGGAACTACCTTCCTGCACAAGTCTTTCCTACCAATTATAATATAAAAAGATTAAAATCTAATGTCCAGGAACGCTACTCCATCTTTCGTTCTTCCAATAACTTATTTTCCTAATTCCAACACAATGCACCACATGAATTATACCCTGAAAATTGGTCTTAAAAATATAAAAAAATGTTGTCTTATTCTGCAACAGTCATTTTAAACATAAATTGATATCTCTTTGTGGCAAAAAATACATTTTTGCAGATATTTAACTTTGAAATACTTTTATTATATTCAGTAATCAGAAGAAATGCATACTTTTAATTTGAATAACACCAAATATTCAAATTCAAATTTTCTTTTCAAAATTATTGGCTTCAAGTCGTTTGCCTTTTATTGGTTTTCTTATAAACCCACCCACCCCAAAAAAATTCCTTACATTTTTTAATAAATTCAAAAATACAATCGTATTGACGAAAACAATTTGTTCTTTTTTTTTGCCTTGCATTTATAAATTCTTTTTTTTTTAATTCAGTTTCTGCCGATAATTTGCATTTTGTAAACAGCCTTAAAGCAATATGTTAGAAAAATATATAACGTTTTATATACATTTATAAATAAATATTCATATACACAAACACATCCATATCTGTATACGCATATGTACTTACATATGTATGTATGTTTATGATATTAAGAGAAAAAAAAACAACAAAACAATCTCGTTTTATGCGATAGACATTAAAATGAATGTAAAATAATAGCTGGAGACTATTAGACTGACTGGTGTATAAAAGATAATAATAGCAATCTAATGGAAGACAACAAAATTAAAATAAAAAAAAAATAGTAACAATAACAACAATATTATACACAGGTATAATTTTGCAAGGCCGTTCACTTAATGGCTGAAAAGGAGAACTGAGGTAATTGTAAGCGTTTTATCTTTGCAAAAACAAAATAAGAAAAAATTAAAAATTTTATTAAAAAAAAAAATATGTAGCCGAGTATTATAAAACAATAAATATGTTAGAAAATAACTTACCAATTAAAAAACATCGTAAAAACCATGTATTAAGGAAAAAATCATATTTTTGTAAAGAAATTTTAAATGCAATGAAATTAATGAATGAAAAGTGAACAGGATGTTTTGTTTTAATGGCTATGAACTAAATTAATGCTTTGAAATTTATACAAAAAATAAATTAAATAAAATATATCCTACAAATAGATATTATAAAAAATAAAATAAATAAAAATATTTGAATGGAAAAGAAATTTTTTAATTTTTATTTAAAGTTTAATCATAAGGTATTTGCCGTCAAGACCTCCTACTCAAAATACGTCTTTAAGGAACATCTGTATGTCTCAATAAAAAGTATTTTACAAAAAATTTTCCAATTCAAAATAAAATGTTTAAAGTCTCAGATAGCCTTGCCGATCAGTAAACAATTTGTCATTCCCCCATCCTTTATTGTTTTTGTCACATAAAAAAAAATTATCAGAAATCTATGCCAGATGCATATACACACATTGCTCTACTCATACCATCATGCGCTTAGGTGTGACATCTCTGATACCTCGATCCCGATAATTACGAAAAAAGTTATTATTTTCATTAATTCATTAATTATTTTTCTAATTTCTCGCTCCCTTTTGATGTTAAAGAAACAAGGTAAATCTTAAATAAAAAATATGGTATTTAACATTAAATTTAATTCAATAAAATATTTTAATATTTGAATAAAAAAAAAGAAAATCAAAGATCTAAAACAAAAACAATTCAAATTGTTAAATAAAATTTAATTTTGTTTCATTTTTCCAGGAACACATACAAGAAGTCTTAGACAAATGGACCCAAATTGATGATGAAATTTGGGCGAAAGTTATTGTCTTTGAACGTAATCGTCGTGTGGCCAAAGCCTATGCCCGAGCACCAGTATTAACTATAAATGGTTCAGATGATGGTTTCGATGGCATGAGGTAAGTTTTTATTATTTTTCTTTATTTTTTATTTTAAATTTGTTGTTTTTGTTTGAAATAAAAACATCTTCATTCATTAAGAAAAATAATTCGACTAAATGTTATTGTTGTATCTTTTTAATTTCTCACCCTTGACCTAGAAAGAAAACTATTTCTGTTTTAGTGTTTTAGTGTAACTGCTACAGCTGATATAACTAAATACGGCTAATTATTTATGCTTAAACTTAAAAAATAACAACCACAAAAATCATGGTTAATAATTTAAAGCCATATAGTAACCATCATTGTGATGCTTCTTATTATCATGATGATGATGATGATAATGATGATAATGATAGACATCAATATCGTCACTCTCAGGAAACTAGCCTTATAAACAAAAATGCAAAATAAAAAACCACTTAAATTTTAATTAAAATGCCATATACATTTATAGTTTTATAATATATAATAAATATCAACAAAAAAAAAAAAAGATAAATACGAACAAAAAACATTTAAATTAAAATACAAAAAACAACATACATAAATTAAAACAAAACTAAAAACAAAATGAACACAAAGTTTATCTTGTTAATTATTATATGACAAAGCAATAATATAGATTTGATTTGTTGAAGTTTTTTTTCTTCATTTTATATAAGCGATCATGTAAGAATTTGATTTTTTTTTTCATTATTAAGGTCTTTGCCTAATTAATATATATCTACTACTCTTTAAGTATCAAAGCCTCCGATACTATATAAAGTATTCAAATATTGATATCATTATCGATTATTCTACAGTTTATCATACAATACGTTACATATTCTACCAGAATACGATGATTCTAAATTTATTAATTAAAGTCTTTAATGTCACACAAAAAATCTAAGGAAATTGTAAAGCTATAACTTTCAATTGCAATTGCATGTATTATTTATTTAAAGAATTAGCAAATAATTGTTATAACAAAAGAAAAGATTTCTTACAAATTTGTGATCTTCAGATCTCATAGCCTTTCTCTACTTTAAAGCAGTAGCTATTAGGCTTTGTGTTGTTATGTGTTCTTAACTAGAGAATAAAATTTATTTTTTATCTTGTATCGTATATTATTTGAACTTTTTGATGTTCACATTTCAAACAAAAGAAACCGAAAACGTACACACAGGACAAGACAATTTATTTCGTTTTTTGTAGCACAGCACGTTTACATCTTGTATTTCGAGATATCAACTTTAACGAAATGTCACAACTTTAAGTATTTTTTTTTTTTTTTGCAGAAAAACAACAACAAAAAATTATATTCAAACAAACCCTATTTTAATTTAGAGGAACTGAACAAAAAAAATTTTTAACGAACATGACTGACTGACTTACCCATTTTGATTTGGTAGCTGCCAAATAAAAAACAAAAATAAAACTACGTAGAGCTTCTTGTGTTCTCGCTATAATAGAGACTGTTGCTTTTGTTTTTCTTCTTTTGTTTTTTTTTTTTTTTTTTTGTTATGCATTTTTTGCTATTTTGATTAAACGAAATGCAAATCATGTATTTACAAGCATTTGAAGTAGGAAAAAGACGAAAAAGAAGACGACACGCTTAAAAGTCACAGCCGATGACTATGATGATGATGATGATGGTTTTAGGATCGTCTTTTGATTGTTACTTTATCTATAGAAGTTTCAGTTTTTATTGTTGATTTGTTTTAAACTATTCCAACATGCCAAGTCATAATGTAAAGTGCACTTACTCACCAACAACCAACCAACCAACCAGCCAACCGACCAACCAGCATAGCAGTTATATTTAGTTATTCAGACATTTGATCAATACTAAAGTAAACTAAACAAGCTGCCACAGAATTTGCTGCCAGCTCGTCTTTAATATTTAGAGATGAAACATAAATGATATGATCGGTTTTGTTTTTGTTTTTTTTTCTGCTATGCTGTTGCTCTTTTATTGCAATGGTAGTAAAATGTTGCTGCAACTATAGCTGTTGTTGCTGATGCTGCTATACTGACGGCTTGAATGTTTTTAAATAGCGAAAGTCAAACGTGACGAGGTCATTGTAATCATTATCTTAAACTCTATGGTTTCAACAAATTTTTTTTTCTTTCGTTTTAAAGATTTCGACGGAAATTTGTAACAAGTGCTGGTTGTACAAGATCAAAAAAAAAATAATAATAATAACGTAAATGAGGCATTTAAAATGCAAATGAATTCAATAATCAGGTGCTAAAATGTAAATTTGAAAATTTCTATAGGGTTTTTAACCAAAGGTTAATAAAAAAAAACGAAGCTTTTATGTCGAATTTGCACTTGTTAAGAAAATAATGGACCATAATAAAAATTTGCTTAATATTATGGAAGAAAAATCAACAAGAAAAAAACATTTTAAAAAGTCTATTAAAAGTTGATCATCTTTTTTGATTTTACAATAAATGACTTAAGAAACAATCTTGTTATAAGTAATTAATACTCATGACAGTCATTCTAATATAATTTTTGTTTTAATTGAATCCATTATAAACCACTGTGAAATATACCACAACAAAAGAAAAAATCACACAACAAGAGTGCAGTTTGTCATTTAATTAGTGTTTGACAATATCAATAAACATGATATAAATGGCCCAACGATTAACCGAAACAATCAAATGATTAACAATCACACATTATTTATACACTGACACACTCACACACACACACATACATACAAAAGTAACTCGAACCCATTCTTACAACTTGACTATGAATGCTCGCTACTGGTGGTAGACATTAAAGTGTCTATTAATTAAAACTGTCAGCAACACTCACGCACTCTATGGGGGCAACAAAACAAAACAAAACAAAAAAAAATAAGGGACGACTGTGATTTTTCAATTCTTGTATTTCTTTTCTGTAGGATTGTTAGTCCTAAAACACTAAAAAAGGCCTCTGGTGTTGAGATAATTTATGTTTTAAAGAATACTTTAAAGAAGAAGAATTCTTTTGCTTCTTTTGATATTTTTTACGCTATTGATGTCATGTTGCACATTGTCTGAATGCAAATTTCACTAAAAACATGGCTATTAATTAGATTCGCATTAAATTAAATGTTTATATTTAATGAAAATTAATTTGATTATCATTAAGGAATCTTATTGAATTGGAAAAACAAAAGACTTAAGATACAAGCAAACATGAATCATTAAAATTTTTTAATTTTATTTTTTTATTATTTGTTAAACGCTATTTATGACTATTTTATTAAAAAAAATATATTAAAACTTATAATGTCTTTACTTTGAATGTAAATGCGCTTAAAAATCATAAAATTACGCAAACAAACAATTTATGAGTATCCTTATGGCGCCAATTGCCCATTTGAATATACTAGAAAAAAATTATATTCTTTATACGAACAAAACCCTGTGGGTGTCATATAAAGACAAAAATAAAATCATAACGAAATTGTTATACAATAAATCAAGAAAATTAAAAAATAAAATGAAAGAGTCTCTTTTTTTTTTTGTTTCATTAGCTTAACAAACAAATCTTAAATCTAGTCTGACATATTGTCAATTGTTGATAAATAGTTTAAACACACAAATGTAGCAAATAGTCATAGAAATAGAACACGAAATAGAAACTTAAATTTAGAATTTATAACATTTAATTTATTTTTTATTTTGCCAATTCACTTCGAATACAAAACAAACAAACTGCTGCTGCCGCCACTAGGTGTACAGACAACAGCAGCTTTCAAAACATAATTCAAGGAGTGCCAAGGTTGGCTCTTTTGATAGTAACCCAACTTTAAGCTTTTGAAGTTGGCAAATAAATTACACCATTTTGGAAATGGAAATATAGGTTAACAGATAATTTAACACAAAGCAAAGCAAATAGTCAAATTGAATGTAATTTATATTCTTTATTTTCTTGTTTTCTTTTGTTTTGCGACATTGTTTTCAATTTATTCACGTTGAACTTTGTATTAAAAGGAAAGTCTTGTAATTTGTTTGCTACTTGAATTCGTCTAATAAGTTGTGTAATATCTTATTAGACAAGAATCCTGGCTCCAACTTAACGCAATATGGCGTGTCACACAAGGACTAATAGTAGCCTATCTGTTTAACCTACGTCTGTTGAGACTTCCAATATTAAAAATGAAAAACTCACTATTTTTTTTTGACATTTTTTTAATTCCGTTCTTTTTTTAAACATATTAAAAAGAAACGACTAAAATTTTATTTTCTTTATTTTAATTTTTCTTTTTTTTTCCTACCCTACTTAAGTTCACTACTGCTGTTGGCCAACCATCTGAAAATTCACTTTTACTTTTAATGTTCAGTTAATATTTTTTCTAAAAATAACTTCTCATAAGTACCACAAGATGAAAAAAGAAACGGTAAAATATAAGTATAAAGAAACATTAACAGAAAACATTAAAACAAAAGTTGTTGAGCAAAACGAAATATAAAAAAATATAAAAAAAATTTCAAAAAAAAAAACAATAAAAAATACAAAACAATCAGCGAAGCAGAAACCTGCTGCAAACCACACCATAACTTCATTATTTAATACTGATGACTAGTTTAACGATAAAGAAAAGAACCGAAACCGAAAGAAAAATAACACAAAAACAAAACGAATATCAAATGTAGAGATACACTTAATGTAGTCGCATACATACATGCATACATGCATACATATGTATGTACGTTGTACTTATGGAAAATAAAGAGGATTATGCGAGTGCAACGGTGGCAAGGTCATCCACTGTTTCGATTTTTTTTTTTAATTCATTTAAGAAAAAAAAAACACAATTTTTACTTAATGTTTTTGTCTTCGACATCCTAATTTTGTTGTTGTATTCGCAGATGCATTTTTGATTACAATGTTTGCATTTGCTTTACTATATAAAAGGTAGTGAAAAGCATATTATTTACAACGCCTTCTGTATATATGTACATATAGGTTTGTATATAATAAAAGCAAATTGTTGTAAAAAATATTTTGTGTGAGTAAACAAAGTCAGTATATAATGAACGACATATTTATGGTTTCCACATTTAATTCAACCGATCAGTCTTCTGCTTGTAATAAAAATTAAATTAAATTATTTGTTTTTAGAATTTAAGATGAGATTCAATGAAATTTATCAATATTTAGTATTCTAGACTGGTATCCATAGTCTAGTAGTAAGTGTGTTGTAGTTCAGACACCTCGAACAAAATGAATTGCCAAAAAATATTTCTTCGACGACCTCTTCTCTCCGCATATTTCTGGTAAAAACTCTGAGCGTAAATAATATTGAAATGAAAACTTTCTCAAAAATCTGTCTTTCGGAGTCGACTTTATAGTGTATGTTCTGCCACTTACCGATAAAATTAACACACACAATATGGATGGTGTGAGACTGTAAACTTGACTAAAGAATTGTAATAACCAATTAAGTAAGTAAGATTAATAAGGAATAAAACTTTATAGTTATTGTAAAAATTGAAAGCTATGCGATAGGGTTCCAAAATGACGAATTTCAATAAATAGTTCGTATATAGGAAACTTTAAAAATAGAAGACGTTTGGACGGAGTCTAGAAGACTTGACTCTATTGCAATAATCCCCACCTCATCTATCATTTTCTTATCGAATTTAATTGCTCATGAATTAAACTTTGGTTACACAAATAATACATACATCTCGTTTAAAATATGTATATGGATTATTTTTAAGGAGTTATGAGCCATTTAGCAGAGTGTTATCACAAAATTTTATGCTCATAACGAGTATTATCTTAAGGTAATGTGTTATTTATTTATCATAGGAAGCATACAGAATTCTGTAATTTGTATTAAAATAACACAACTGCGCAATCATCATTGCTTGTGATGAATTCAATTATTAGGCAACTGAATGAGCAGAAAGCAGAAGTTACGAACTGAACCGCTAAGGGACTTAAACTATATTAAAAACTGCTTAACAGGAGCATTTTGAGGCTTGATATTTGCATAAGAATGATTACTGGAAGGAAGATTGATTAAACATTGAAAACTAAGTGATTCAAATATACGACGTATATACTCAATACGTTTTTACCATTCATATCTTTATATGCATTATTGTATGCTAGCCAAAGACTGTTCTACTATTAGAAAAAAAGAAACTCAAAACTAGATTTGTTTGTTGTTAAATTTCGAAAACTTAAATGTCATGTCTGTTTTTCTTATTCATGTTTTTCTAGAGACTGAGTACATACATTATTTTCAAAGACTTGTTCGTATCTAATACTTGTTTTCGGTAAATGTTTTCAAAGGTTTTTTTATTATTTTATTATAAATTTTTTTTTCTACTGAAAAGTTAAATGTTACATGTTAAAATGCTATTTTAAAAGACATATGGTGTGTGTGTTAGTCATATGCCCCCGACAATATAAGCTGAAAAGAAGTCGTATGGCGTGGCTTTTATTTCAACATATTTTCCATAAAATTTTTTGGGTTTGTTGGCATTTTCTAAACAATTATTATATGTTTAATGCAATTTTGTTGTAGTTGCTGTTGTTGTTGCTGCTGCTGCTGAAAATCATTTAAGTTTTTATTCTTAATAAATTAAGACCATAAAAATCTGAACATTCTTATGCAAAATATTGTTTATGTCAGCCACTTAAATGTTTAATAACAGACATAAATCAACAGAATATATACAAACAAACACACACATATACACATTTACGGAGTTTTTTATTTTGTGAATTTATTGTAAAATTTTTTTAATTGTGTGGGTTGAGGTTAAAAGGTATACTGCAAGCGGTAATAAAATGTTAAAATCAAAAACAAAAAATTCATTTTTATAAGGAAATTTCAAAGTTTATGATTCATAAGAAAAATCAAATGATGACTGAAAACTAAAATTTTTTTAATGATTTATTTATTCCTTTCGAAACAATTTTTTTAATTAAATTTTTATTTTTATTTTTTTTTTTTATCTTTTACAGAATTGGTTTATGTGGCTTTGATAATCCGATGCGTGATCAAAAAACGGAAGAATTAAAAAAACATATTGGCCAGGTTAGTAAATGAAAACCACAATTAAGAATATTGAAAAATAGTTTTCCTAGAAAAGTTCTAATGGTGAAATATTAAGGCCTGACGTCTAACTTAAGAACACAAATGGTGTTTACTAAAGATTTCCTACAAACATTTGAAACAAGCATAGCAGCTTTTGGCCCCACCTTCCTTCTGGACTGAACATATACAGAACACTGCCATAGAATTATTGATGTTTGACTTTGAAGTTAACTCGACTGGTTTTCAGTTTTAAAAATGCGCTGTAAAATTCACCTCAATTCATCATCTTTGAAATTCTTTAGCGTTTTTTGTCTTTCATATTAAAAGATTTGTATTTCATTTTATTATATTTATTTTATTTATTTAATTAATTCTAATACAATTACAAATTATAGTTAATTATACACGAGCTGTGTAACTTTGACCATATGCTAGGTGTAGTGTCCCACACCAGAGTCTCTGATGGAAATCAAACGCAATACCCTCACGCTAATGGTCTGGTACGCTACTCATTAGACTATCAGGGTACCCTCTATATTAAAAAATTAATAAACCATTAATTAAACCAACGACTAGAGAGATATAAAGTACCAATCTCAATAAAGTATCAAAACATATCAAAAGTTTTTCTAAGTATGACTCTACTACTAATGTGTAAAACATACATACATATATTCCCCCATTTTTGAAGTAAATTTAAATGTATTCAATATGAATACCCTTTTTTTTTCCCACAAATCCCTTCTTATTAAAACAGTATGCCATGTTGGATATCTGCTGTTAATATTTTAATTTCAATTTTATTGTCAACATATGATAAATTGTAATCATAAAATTAAATAATTGTCGCTCCTTTCTGAAATGATGAAACCAAACAAGATCAATATGCGCTCAAAAGAAATATTGTTACAGGCTGGTTTATGATAAAATTTTATTTAAAAAAATAAATCATTTAAGAGGTACAATGTTATTGAAGAACGCAATATTTATCATGACAAAATTAAAAACGAAGAACATTAAAATCATGGATAATACCAATAAAACACCAACCAAAAAAATAAAAATGACGCCTTCTAATACTTACCCACACCAATTTACACATATGGCCAGTCAGTCAGCTTAAAAAGTCAGTGACATTTGAAAAAAGAGTGTGAAATACAAGCCGCTACAGTCGCGGTTACACAGTTCAGTATTGTTTGGTTTCGTTTGTATAATATTTCATGTGATAAATCTTTTTGCAAATATTTTATTTCAAAGAGTTGCCTGATTATGTCTGCAAGAATTTAAAAGAAAATTGGAAAATTAATTTTTCAATATAATGAAAACATGTTTCAGCAATTAAGATTAAAAGATCAAAAGTGCAAAGTGAATGAATCTCGTAAATCAGTTAGACGTGTAAACACATTTCCTCAGATTTTATTACAATTTGCAATTTTCAGTGTGACTTTATGCAAAAAGAAAAAATTCGAAATATTTTTCATCCTCAGTGGCATCTGGCTGTATTGAGAACGATTTGATAGATTACATTAAAATAGCTTCTATTCTAAATTTCATTAATTTTGAAACTTCTAAGCCGTCAATTGGTTCAGGGATATAGTCGTGTTGCAGCGCTATATTCTAACAAAAGCTCATTTCGAAAATCAAATTCTTATGCTTCGTTAAAAATTTTACTGCATTTAATTTATTTGTGTATTATGAATGCTGAAATTTGGTTAACGGTGTTTGATCTCATATGTAATGTAATTGTTTTTACTTTAGAAATTTTCGCGATAGAGATTTTTTTCATTGTAAATCATCAAAGGTACTTTCTGACAAAGCGATTATATGATATAACATAAAATATTTTTGTCATTACCTTACAGCTTCATTCCCGTAAAATAAATTGATTGCATTTTATGGCATATTAATTTAATTATATCATGGCATTATTAATTTTATTATTCATATTACTTTTATTATTCATCATAATGAATGCAATATTACCAATAAGAACAAAACTACTAATGAATTATATGATGACATATGACTTCCACATGTATATATGTAGATGACATATACTTCAATATGTTATAAGATATTACAAATTTAATGCAATGATCCGTATACGCGAGGTTACATAATTTTTCGGGTGACAATATACCAGACATAACTTGTCACAGAACATACATATATCCATAATTAGTCCTTACAACCCTATAGTCAGTATTACGACCTAGTTTCTCATACCACTTATATTGTGTGTGCTAATTTTATACATGAGTGTCTGGACTTACAGTTTAAAGTTAACTCCAACAGATTAACAGATTGTTGAGAAACTTTTCATGGCAAGTTTTTATTTACCCTCAGAGATTTTTACCAGAAATCTGCTGAGGGAGAGGAAGTGGCCGAAGATATACTTTTTTGTATTTCGTTTTAATGTCTGACCAAACACACTATCTACTATTTGTGGCAATTTTTGCATATGGAATATTTTGTCACTGTCAGCATATGTATTGTCATTAATGTAAATGTTTATATCAAAACATCACAAAATTCTCAATTAATATAAATTTTCGTCGATTCTGTGTTGTTAAAATATTGTAACTTTATGCGTAACTCAATGTCTTTATGTCACATTTGACATATTTTAACTACTTGTACACTCGTATCATTGATAAAATATCACTGCTAGACAAATATAAAATAAAATATCACTGTACGTTATATCGGATTTGTTAGTTATCACACATGTCACTTTCAAAGTGTACAATTGCTATTCGAACTATATTTATTATTATTTCGTTTATATCGTTCTTCTTTACAATTTATTGTTATGTCACTAATTTTGTTTTCTTTTTTTATATTTTTAATATGATTTTATTTAATTTATTCGCAAATAATTACTTTTTTTCCAATATTTATAGGGCGTTAAAATTAAAATGGATGACGCTGGTAATATATTGATACGACGTTATGCCAAAAGTAATGTTTATATCAAAAGTACAGCTAGCAATCAAAATGAGGAAACGTCCATTGGTGGTGATATATTGAAATTACCCAATCAAGCCTTAGAAAGTGAAAAAATAGTCAAAGTAAGTTGAATCAACGTTAATTATTGTAAATTTACACATAATTATATTTGTTTAATTCGAATTATTATATCCGTTTTAATTTGTTTTTTTTTTCTTGCCTGTAGCTCTTTGATATGAAAAAATTTCAATCAAATGTTAATCGTGAATTAAGGCGAGCCTATCCGGATCGTCGTCGTTTAGAAACCCAGTGTTTGTCAGCGGTGGCTTTTGTCAAGTCAGAAAGTGACATATTAGAATGTCCCATATGGGTTTTGATTGTAAATGTTGTTGCAATGGATATGCTCAAATCCAAATTGCCACCAGGTAAGTCTACATTGTAATACTCAACACTTCGGACAATTTAAATAATGGTATATTGCATTGATTTTCAAACTGAATAAAATATACATTCTATTTTGTTACTTTCAAACGTAGCTATTGTGTTGTCTTGTTGTTACTGACAATCTATGTTGTATGTAATTGTTGCAGTTTATAACTTTGTTTTTTTTTTTTTTGTTTACCCCCTTTAAGTGATTTGTTATCATAAAATATTTGATTTAATGTTTTTTGTTGTTTGCTGTGTTGCATTGAATACATGGCATTTACGGCATCATAGTTATACGATACATATGTACACTTATAGTGTGTTGTTTGTATGTAAAACAGATTATAATTCAATTTTTGTTTTGTTTGTTTTGTTTTACAATATTATTATTATTTGGAAATGAGTTTTTTTTATTCTATTTCTAAAACAATGAAAAACAAGTACAAGGTCGTAGAACATATTGTTATTGTTTTCGAAAGAAGAAGAACAAGAAGATGCTATCGATTAGAACTCTAAAACAATATCTAGAAAACATTGAACATGAATAGTGTAGTGTTATGTAAAACATAATACATACTTCAATAAATACTTCTATGAATACCCCAATGAATACTTCTATGATTAGTTCTATGGATTAGTTAAATTGATTGCTTCGGAAATAAAGTTAAGGTCATCACAATACTTGTTTGTATAATACAAGTTAATCGTGGAAAACAAAAATAAAATTAAATTTTATGCTTCGAAAAGTAATAAAAAAATTCAGATTAGATTCTTGAAAAGAAACAAAACAGATTTTTAATGCCCAGATTTAATATTTATTCACGAATGAAAGCTAAAATTTATTTCAATTTAGAAAATTTTAAGAACTTAGCATATTTTCTATGGAGAAGTTATCTCAGGTTACAATGGAACTCAAATTACATTGATTTAGTGCGTAAATAAATCAGTAGAACTGTGCACTAACTTTAATGAATACTTTTCCTTCCTAGCAAAGACAATAGAGTTTTATCTCAATCCCTAAATACTTTTGAATAGAGTTAAGGAAATATTTAATGCCTACATGACTGTTCGAATAAGAAGTTTAAAAGGAAAGGTTAATGGGATAGAAAATAAGTTACATTTGCGATAAAACAACTCCGCTAGCCGGTTAAATGTTGAAAATGTTTGTAATTTTGTCTTGTTTTTTACTCTAAAATGTTACAAAATAAATCATATGTTAAGAAGAAGAAGAAAACGAAAATACACAATGATTCCTTGTCAAATATCAAACAAGGCATTTTATTTGTTATATTTTTTGTATTTTTTTTTGTTTTGTTTTTTTTTTTCTTTTATGCATATGAATAAATTTAGATGCATAGATATTTTATATCTTTTACAGAATTCAAGGCTTTCATTTTCAAATGTCATTTTATGTTTGAACATGAATTGTAACATTTTGGCTTTGAATTAAAACCGACAATTGTTGTGTCAATAATAACAAAATAGAACAGAACATAGCAGAACAGAATCTTACAAAAACTACAACAATAAAATCTAAAAAAAAGGTGAATTTGCATAAAGAAGATAAAGTAAAGCTTAGACCGCAATCATATTTCAATGAATAATTGAAAACAATAAGTGCAGATTTAAAGTTAAAAGCAAAAAACCAAAGAAATCAGCATTTTCAGAGTGGAAAATGGTAACAAAAAACGCACAATTTTCAAACAACGCTTAACGCTTATCACCAACAAACAAACAGTAACAGTAACAATAACAACAGCAAACAAATACAACAGAATATTATTGATTTATTTTTAAGTAGTATCGCCTTTAGCCAATATGTTTTACTCTGCGTTTACGTTCCTATTTTCTTTCAGTGCAACGTCCTATTGTGGACATTAAGAATCGTCCTAGAATACCCATACCAGATGAAGATCCCTATAGTGTTGCGGGTAATGGTAGTGGCGGTAGTTCGGGTAGCTCTGGTTTTGGTGCTAGTGCTATGAGTAGTATGATGTCTTTACAACAGCAACAACAACTATTGCAACAACAGCAGCAACAATCTCAAAGTATGACAGGTAATAATAATGGTAACAGCAGCGGTATAGCTACCAATGGTAATGGCAACAATAACGTACTACAACATTTGAATAATGGCATGGTAGCCGGCATTAATGGCAGTGGTCATGTTGCTGCCACCCGAGAACAATTGATAATGCAATCGCAACAATTGGCTCATAAACGTAGCGAAAAGCCACCAAAATTGCCACCAAGAGATAATGTATACGGACATGATATACCTAAGGTAAGTGGTTATATACCTCGTATACATACATATATACACATGTATGTATGTAAATATAAATTACTTACGTACTTAAACAAAGCTACAAAAAAGGGGGTCTAAAATTTATAATTTAAGTTAAAAAAAAAAAATTATTGAAGACAAACAAACAAAAGACTGTTGAAACAAACTTTTTTTTTTTTTTTGTATAATTACGAAGTATACAGCCAATTATTAATTTGAACTATTAAATAGGTCTCAAATTAAAACGTAAGCAATTATTTGTTTATATTAAAGGATTATAAATAAAAAGAAGAATTAAATATGTGAAAATATGATCAGGCATTTCATAGCATATGCGTTTCATAAATTATGCACAAATTGAATAATAAAAACTAATTTTTCCATTTACCTACTGTATGCGAATTTTATTCCCTCTTAACTAACCACACATACAAACGGTTTCGATTATGTTTATTTTTTCAAAAAAAAAAGAAAAAACAAACATTTCAACTAAAACTTTACAACATTCGAGTTATTAAATATCAGATAAATTAGAGGCAGAACCGAAACGAATAAATAAATCCGACGAATATGATTTCATTTGAAATGATGGTTGGCATTTGTTTACCCATAGGCGATATATAAAATACAAACCATGTACAACAAACACTTGTTTTAAAAACTCACGTAAAGTCTGTATAACAAATAAAAAGAATTATTTTACGAAAATAAAAAACAAAAACAAAAAAAAAACAATATAACTCAGTAATAATGAAAAAAATGAATATTTTTTACAACAAATTTGAGCTTCATTGAGCAATGAATTGGTAAATCTAATGGAACATTAGTTATAATGCAATTGGTGCTTATAGTTATGCCATGCTTTTTTTATACTCGTACAAACAAACACCAACATCTACTGTGCAATTAAAGCTAGAAATACTTTGAAAAAACAAAACCATAAAAAATAGCAAGAAACACTACAATTTTTTAAGTATATTTCTTGAAAAATATGCAGGTTACTTGCCCATTATACCATACAATACGGGGGGGTGGTGATTAAATCAAAATTATAGGAAAAAAAAAATATCATAACTTGGTACAATATTATTAAATCGCGTGTAATTAATATGCAAAGAATGTTGTTTCTTTTGAAATCATTTCTTGTGTTTCTAATATTGTTGTTTTTCAGTTTTTTCTGTTTATTATAATATTGAAATTATTGTTACATGTATATACATATATTGTAATAAAATATATATATATTGCAATAAAATTATACTATTATACCGATTATGTTACAAGATTGTTGTTTTCTGTTGTGCTGCTAAGACACGCATTTAAATTGCAAAAAAAAAACCAAAAAAAAAAGTATGTTGCTTAATTTATATTGAATTCATATTTACAAAAAGAATTTGTCTAATGAAAAAGAATACATTTGCAATTAAAAAAATATCAATAATAATTTGATTTCGTCAACGAACAATATTTTATTGTATTTTTAATTACAAGTACCCTGGGATCTGCACGGGTCATAACTAAGGGCTATACAGAGTAGAATATTTGTATGAACTGGCAGAAGTTAAGAATGTAGATGTATTTTCTTTTTATTTTCTACAAGCTTTAAGTTGAATTGCTCGGATTAAAACTCAAAATCAAGTCAACGATATTTCCGACCACAATTTAACATACGACAATTCAGTAACCAAATGATAGAAGCAGCTTGCTTGTGATCAGTTTAGAGCTAGAATGAAATAGAGTTTTTAATAAGAGTTTCTAAATGTTTCGAAAAGCTGATACATTATATTCGTAACACAAACATAAACACATAGAGTTTCAAAAATAATTTCGTGATGTTGCTTAAAATTGCTTAAATTGATGGTGGACGTAAATTCAGAATACAATATTTAAAGGTTTTCTATCATCGAAATTGCTTCTGTTAGTTTATGTATACGCCTCATATATTAGTTATCCATATAAGTCTATAGGTGTAACACCCAAATATATAACGACCATAAGGGTTGTACCGTCTATTGAGCTCAAATTTCATTTGATGTCTGTATGCCAATACACAATTTTCGGCCATACTTAACAGTTTTTTTTTTCTTGCTTAAGGATAGTTTGTCTATATTTAGCTCATTTGAATTTGTATTTCCTCTCACATATGCAGGATATTTGAATGTTAAGAGGACTGTAGAATTTAAACTTGGGTATTTTTAAGAACCTGCTATTTACGTGCCTAACACAATCGTAAACGATCTTTGCTACAATACAAAATGCACCTAACCTGTCCAATGGGTTGTTAATTCTGTAAATCGGCTTTTAATGCAAATATATTATACCCTTAAATTGAGCCGTCCTTAGGTATTCGTACTCTGCTATTTATACAATTTTACCGTAAATATCTAAGTTGCTTTCCTAACTTTAAAAATCAGTTTCTGTGTATATAAAATGTTCACATAATTTTCGATTAACAAAAAAAAAATGGAAAAAAAATGACAGAAACCGAAATAAATTAAAATAATTAAGAATCGTTTAATCTTATAAAATGTATGTGAGCCTTTCCAATTTGTTTGTAACCCAAATAACTTTAATTACATGATTTTATTCATTAAGTTATTATTTGTTTCTTTACTTTTCCTTTTATTTTCTATTCTTTTTCTTTTAGCCTGATTATGATGACATCGAAGTAGATACACGTATAAAACTGTCACGTGGTAAATCAGATAAAGGCAAAGACAATAAGAAATATGGTAAGTGTTTGGTGTTTGGTAAAGTTTTCCTTTTATTTATTATAATATATTTAAAACAAAATATTACAATGTAGTAACATAACAATACCTGGTCACATATTGCAAACTTAGTTAAACTCTGTTATTAAATTCATGATTAGCAAATTTTGCCTCATCCATCTTTTCGTCTATATCTTACATACGCATACTTTATGTGACAATAAAAATGTACATATTTATACAAAAATAGATTTTTAAATTGAAAAAATGTCCAAAATGGACAAGGCTCTTAGCTTTTATAACAAAAAACATGTTTTTCACTTTATGTAAAACTGAGTTATTTATGGAAAAAAAATTAAAAGAAAAACTTTGTTCAAATGAAATTTATATCTCATATCTGACCACTAGTGCATTTCAGCCGTCGAGAGGCCACTAACAATAAGCAGCACAATAATTAAAATGAAAACGGCTGGTTATACTGCAGTTGTGGGAGTGTTTGTTTAAGAGCAGAATAAAAATGAATGGTATTGGCGGACTTTCGGTAAATGCCAGTCCAATTAATATTAAAAAAAAAAAAAAACGGGCATTCAGTCAGTATGTTGATAAATTTTGATGCTTAAACTATCGTATTCCAAAGCAGTGCTACTACCGTAGACTTATCGTTCAATTCAAATGACATAGATTATCAAACATTTACATATTAAAGAGCTTAGAAATTCTTATTTTAAAAGTACGATTAGGCTATGCAAACAATTGGTGAAAAATACATAATCCCTAACCATTTGCTTGGTATAATACAAGAAACTCTTATTGGGAAACATTTTAAACAGAACATTTTCAAGTACTATTTGACAATGCGCTTGTCAAGTCTTGTTCTTGAAGCATAACATATAACATATACTTTGTAGTTCTCTTTCACTTTTTTATAGAGAATCAATTATAATTATGTATGTTTGTATATATTTTTAATAATTTTTTGCTATCACTTACAGATGATCCTTACTATTGTGGCCTTAGAGCACGCGTTCCAAACTTTGTAAAATCATCATCAAAGTCGGCTAAGGAGCATGCCGCACTGCAAAATGGTGCAGCTACTCAACAGCAGCAACAGCATATGAATACATTGACAAACCAAAAGAAGAATTCCATTATGATGCCAATGCATCCGGTAATGCATGCACCAGCACCGCCACACATGCATCCTCAGCACCTACAACAACAACAAATGATGGCAGCTGTAGCTGCCCATGCTGTAGCCCAGCAGCAGCAACAACAGCAACAACATCCAATGCACCATCATCATGTACAGCATGCAGCAGCTGCTGCAGCGGCCCAACAAATGTGGCAAGCACGCAGCTATGAAAGCGGCATAGGTATTTATAATCATAATACGACGTTGACGACAGCTGCAATAACAGCGACTGCTACGAACTTTCATAATAATACAGACTTGCAACAGCAACAACAACACAATCAGGCTTCTACAGCTTATTATCCTAGCACTAATGCTAGTAGCTCTCTTTATAACTATCTTGCACCCAATTACCAAGAGCACCTACAACCACAGCAAATTCTAGTTCAACAGCAACAGCAACATCAACAGCAACAACAACAACAACAGCATCATATTGTTAATAACTCTTCCTCTACTACATCTACTGCTATCACTAGTCCTCTCTCTAACTCTAGCAATCTCTTGCCAGCAGCCACACAATCTATACCAGCAATTGCTAATGGCCATGCACCCTCAACTTCCATTCAACTAAGCACTAATTTGACATTTAACACAAATCCTTCCATAGAAACACAAACAAAACCAAATGAAAACATTTACGGACAGACAAGAAATTTAAATGTACAACATTCCACTCCAACCAACAACCACCACCACACATCTACACATCATATTCATGGTCATAATACTAAGGATGGCCATCAACATCATCATCACTCTCATTTTAACCACCATCATCAGCGTAGGCGTCATCATCATGGGCCTTATGGTTGTCTAATGCACACTCCACATTCTGCTACACGCCATAATACGGGAGAGTGCCGTTACAAAAAAACTCTTGAAATAGAAAACTTTGATGATTTTAATCACAGATCACACAATAAACACTTCAGAGCCTCACGTAGGTCGTCGTCGACTACTACACAACCGGATAACAATTGTAATTGTGTGAGCTGTTATACCTTGGCACCACTCTTTGGTGTACCAACACCTAAAAGGCCTCCCCGCAGTCTGAGCCAACAGCAACTGAGACAACATCAACGCTTAAGTGGTGCCAAAACTGGCTACAGTAGCGTCTTAAAACGCGGTGTAGTCAAATGGTGTAGTGACAGCGATGTTTCACTACTAGGACGGGAGGAATGGGAACAAACTGAACCATCCGATGACTATAGTCACTTTGAAAAATATGCAAATCGTAAAACGGACGGATATTATGATGCTGCCTATGACCAAAACGATTTTAATTTAGATCAAGACTTCGATATTGAGAATTTTACCTTAACCCAAATGGACTACAAGAAACAATTGCAAAAACCCAGAGCAGCTGCCAAGTTCAATGGGTTTGCAGTTAGACATAAATGTTCTTCAAAGGAAACGCAACAACCTTTAACGGACGACTATATAGATAAGGCCAGATTAAGACAGATTAGATCGCCAACACCTATACGAAAAGAATCCCATATCCGAGATTCGCACACAAGACAACACTTGAACTCGACCCTTAATGATACCAAAACAAATTTATTAACAATGCGCAACAAGTCTCAGAGTACAGAAAG
This sequence comes from Sarcophaga bullata, assembly GCA_005959815.1. Classification (NCBI taxonomy): domain Eukaryota; kingdom Metazoa; phylum Arthropoda; class Insecta; order Diptera; family Sarcophagidae; genus Sarcophaga; species Sarcophaga bullata. The sequence continues at coordinate 614,991 of QOCX01000003.1, forward strand.
CTTTTTCGAACAGCCTCACGAAGAGGGCCCAATTTATTTATATGGCGGCAGAAAACGTATAGCCAAGGCTCCTTCAACTACCAATATTTATGATCGTGTTAAGAACCATAATGACTTTCATTTAAATCCAAAAGATAATCTATTGAATTTAACAAATGAACAACGGAAGAATTCAAGTAAAATTTTAGAACGTTCGGATCATGATACCATAAGACCTCTTATACCGCCTCCTCTCTGGAGAGGTGCTAAACGTATGAATCTCAAAGCGTTAACGAAATCAAAATTAAATAATTACCAACAACAACAACAACAACAACAAATTCTAGATCAAAATAATAACCCCTTAAACATTAGTACAAGACAAAATACGAAAATCAATAATAATCTTTATAAAACGGAAGAATCGAATCAAATGACTTCACCCACAACGACAAACACAACGACAGTTACCGCGTTAGCGACAAGTACAAACAACAAGACCTCAATGCACACTAATACCAGCAGTCATCAGTATAACACACAACTGATTACGCAGAATGATAATGATGCCAATACTCTACAACACCAAAAACAAATGGAACATCATCATCAACAACAACAACAACAACAACAACTAACACAACGTATCGGACGTCCATCTAGTCGCAATGACTTTAGTGACATGGAATCAATTTATGGTTATTTGAAGCCACGTAAGCCCAGAAGTTTAAGCATGAAGAAGATACATATACTCGATTACTGAAGAGTCAAGCCTGCAGAACTGAAACGATACAATACGAAACCAAACGAACATTTTTACTTATTAAATATAGGTTTGAAGAACAACAAAAACAAATACTTACAAAAAGAGAGGTTTTTATCGAGTAGTAGTTTGAGGGTTTCTGTTTCTGTTTTGGTTTTTTTTTTTTTGTTTTCCTATAATTATCTGCTGTAAATATGTTTCTAAAAGCTTTTATTCCCTATTTATTCTTTAACATACATACATATTAACATACTCCAGGTACTTTTACTTAAGACCTTTGGAACGTTTATCTGGTACGGGTTTTGCTTTAATTTTTTACATTTTTAATAAGTTTTTCTTTTTTATTCCCTTTTCTTTAATTTGTAAGAATTTGTAAGACAAGCTCTGAAATTGTAGGTACTTTGGATAGGTAATTTACAAAGTTTGTTCAAAACAAGAAGGACTTTTATTTGTAGCAATGCATTAAGAAATTCTAGGGCCCTTACAGACTCATTTCAGCTGTACTTATATGGTTTCCTGGACACGGACACATAGAAGGTCACAACATAGGTAAAACTCGGTATAACGAAAGAATCGTAAAGAGTCCTAAAGTTGGACTTTATCTCCTGAAGAATAAGCCAATGATTTTACTCAAACTGCACTCATTCGCTAAGGAAAGTTAAGAAAGTGAATCCGCGACCAACCAAATATGTCTATCAAAAGCTGTAATAAATATGAGAAGAGGCACTTTGAATGAATCCTGAGGCATTCAATTCAATTTGACAACAAATCCTCAAAGTTATGAAATCGACAAGATGGTTGAAGAATTGTGCACGTATGGTATTTTACTTTAAATGATATTACAAAGAGGTCTTTGACATAACAAAAATGCGCTATGCTTAATGCAACTAACTTAACCTGACCTAATGGCTACAGGTTGTTAAAGATTAACTATTTGTTCATTATCTAGTTAGCTCTGAAGACATAAACAAACCAAATTCGGTTAATATTAGTAACTGATGCATGAAATGGTGATCCACGAAATACAGCCCTCGCCCTATTTAAGATAATATGATATTAATATGATATGATAAGATCCTTGGAAGCAATTGTTTAACATTTTAACAAACTTATTCCATTAGAATGTTTAGGCTTTAGTTTCAATTGAAAAATCATACATTCAGAATTCTTCATTAATTATTCTTCTAACCTTCTATTTTTAATAAAGTTTTCATGCCATTAATAACCTTTGTTATCATGAAGCTGTTGGATAATACTGATTGTGTTCTTTCCAAAAATTATGGATGTGGCAGCCATAAAAGATATTCTTTTTATCACGGTGATCAAAGCAGACAAAATATAAAAAAACATAAAAGAAATGAAAATTTCCCAATAAAAGTTAAATTTTCATATTTACATGTGTACATACATATATAAAAATATAATTTGGCTTTTAATTAATATTCACATACATATGTATAAAAACATATATAATAACTGGCCTTAAGGACATTAACATTTCTCATATCCTTAATAAAATATTTTAGTTTTAATGGACATTTGGACGTTTTTTTTTTATAAAAAAGATTTTTTATTAAGATTTTTAATAATTTATTTCTGTACAAAAATTAATGTAAAATATTTTATTATTCATCACTCTAGATGCCGATATTGTAGAGTCACCCTATAATCATATTTATGGCCGTTTACCATTACCAACACGAGGTTATATACCAACACCACGTAGCATGTATATTGGCGAATGGGATTGATAATTGCAAAGATATAATCAAAGGAAATCTATGTATATTTAAATGTTTTTGAAAATGAGCAAAAATTAAATGAAATGCAAAAATCTCTTTCAAATAGAAGCCTGAAAGATTATAAATTTTATTTTATTTCAAAATCTTTAAACTATTTTCAAAATATAGTTAAAAAAAATAATGAAGAACACATTACTTTGGTTAGTATCTCTATTTAAAGCAAGAGATTATTCTATCAATTAATGAAACAAAATATTTTTATTATTATTAATAATATTCTAAAGAGAAATTGTTAAAAGCAAATTGTATAAAACGCCATTAATTTTTATAAACATCATTATTTCAATGTATAAAATATCATAAATGTTATTAAATACACATTTACTAATAAAAATAAAAACAAAAAAAAACAAACAAAAAAGAAAAACTAAATTTTTCTTTAATTCCAATCAATACTTTAAAATAAGTTTCATTTAAGTCATTATAACTGAAAAATAATAAAAAAATTTATATAAAAAAGAAGTCATTATTTACCAAGAAACAAACAATTTGAGCAAACAAAAAGAATTCGTTTGATAATAAAAATATAAATTTTAATTATCTTCCTTTAACTTAAAATTTTCCCAAAGGGTTTTAGGTTTAGCATTAAATATTCTTAAACAATAATTTCTATTTCAAAATGTTCTTTTTTTTAATTCATAAGCTAAAATAGTTTCTTTTAAGAAGTTTTTTAATTAATTTTATATTCCTTAAAACATTACACTGCCACAAGTTTGTATGTCACATTTGTTTATAATTCTTCTGTAATTTTCAATTGCTTAAATCGAATTAATAGCGTTTAAAATAATAATTTGAATTTTTTATAAACCATTAGTAAGGAAAGAAAACATTTGTTTAATTTTTAATATAATATTAATTGACGTTGCATATACATACTTTATATACTAGTTAATAAGCTTATATTTATCTAATCAAGGTTTATAAATATTCTCTTTTTTATTCTAAAGTTTAATATATTTTGAAAATGTAAAAATACACAATACACTGAAATATGAATACGATATATTATCTCTGCAAATTAATAATATCTATCATTTAGATAAGATGCAAAATACTCGTGAATAAAGTTTATTTTATAGAAACAAAAAACAAAGGTTTTATTTTCCTTATAAAATTAAAAGAGTATGTTATTGGAAAGAGCCTGCACGACATTCATCCTGAAAAGAATATGCCAGCCGTCTGTAAATGAGATGGCGAGTCATGCATCCTATTTTCTTCGGGTGTATGGTTAAACGAGCAATGATGCAAATTTGATAAGCTAGTTAAGACGGGTTCCTCACTAAATGTTGAAATTGATTGCGCTATACGTACAACAGCGGATGTCAATTAATCTAAGGCACCTGCTTATTCCTGAAGAAGGTACATTTTGGTCCCTTTATGAGCCAAAAGTGTGTTTGTAAAATATTTTGTATAAATTGGATAATATAAACACACAATATAAGTGATATTCAAAGGTTTGCCGTAATCTTTACGAAATATCCAATAATCTATGGAAATAGCATTGTTTACCTTTTAAAACAAACCACCTAGGAACTCTTATTAAATTCTTATCTCCTATTCTCATAAGAAATACAAGCAATTTGCATAAAGACTGTTATCATTAAGAATGCCTTATAAAGGAAGACTGATTATATAAATACAAAAATATATTATATTGAAGAAAATGAATGCTTACATTAATTTTTTCCTGAATTTCGATTCTAAAGTGATCAGAACTTAAGTAATTTTGTCTTTCAATAATATATTGTAAGCGGAATATAGATCAGAAAATTATTATAAGTTTATTTCTAATAAAACTTAAAGTTTTACGTGCTGTATGGAAAACCTAAACCAATTTATTTTATAATAAATTACAGATTTAATTACATTAAATAGGGTTGTATTGCATACGATATTCTATTTTTTTTTTTCTCTTTTTATAAAAACGTCCTCTTTGCAAAGCTCAGTTTACATAAAATAATCACCAAAACCGGGTGGTGGTAAATGATCAGGATTTGGATTTGGTCTTATACCACGTTCAGGAGGCGCAAAAGGATCAAAGCGAGGTTGGGCGCCTGGTCCAAAACTACCACCGGGTCCAACATGAAATTCAGGATGTGAAGGAAATGGAAAGAGATTACCCGAACCACCACGACCCAATGGATCTAAATCACCACGTCCAACATCAGGCAAACCTCCTTCAGGACGATATATTCTAAGGAATTAAAATAACAAATGTACAAACATAAATATTGATAAATTAAAATATACCCAAAAGGAGGACGTCTTGGTTCACCAATGCGAAGACTATTGGGTCCTGAAGAAGATGAAGGATTTCCTGAATTACCACTGGTTTGAGTAGACGCGGCTTTGCTGGTACCAGCAAATACCTGCAACATATTTTAAATATTTTTAAATGGCATTTTCATATTTTTTATTTAAAAACTTACTGGTTCCAACAATTCCTTACGATATCTCTCCACCAGTTGTGTAGCAGTTGGTATCATTTTCGTTATCGTACCTTTAGTAGCCTTTACTAATTCTTCTGGATCCAAACCTATATTAGAAACTTTACGTGTTTTTACATCCAAAAGGGTTATGATTAAAGAGCCCTCAGTTCTTATGCCCAATAATATATATAATTGTTTGTTATTTGTGTAGCGTAAAGCATAATTATTTTCATCATCATTCCAGTTGTCAGGTATTAATTCGGTACCGCTTCCAGCTTCCTCCTCAGGTAAAGTTTTCTAAATTGATACGATTACAATGAAATTAAAAAAAATAGCAAAATTACAATATTTTATTTCGCATCAAATAGAAATCATATGTTGATTCCATTGTGAAATACAATTTTAAAAAATTTGAGAATGTTAAAAACTATTTATTATAACTTAGTGTTAACAAGTTACCTCCTCAATTAATTTACCAATAATAAATCAATCTGAAAATGGCTTAATTTATGTATAATAAAATGAATTGGACGGGCAAATTTAGTTCTCGTCTGCAAAATATGTAAGAAGCAATACCATTAAGAAAAGAAAAAAAAATAGATTTGGATATCGAAAGCAATATTTTTGTGTTCCTGTACTAATCAGAACTGAATACCAAACAGTGTTCTGTAAATCCGAAGTCAAGTTCGCTTCGAGGCATTCCTTACCACTAGATTATTACAGCAATTGTGGTTTACTAATAGCATAAATCGTTTGGGATTTTCTGAAAAAATGAAACATTTCCAGTACAGTGAACTTGCAGAAACGTGAACTAATTTTTGCAAAGGGTGTTCATGTCTTCGATTGTGTTCATGTTTCCGATTGTTTTGGTAAACTAAGGCACATCAAAGAGGTGATGAGTTTAATAAGAGGATTCCCAAAATTTATAAACTATATGTCGTAAATAACATGGTAGTGGTGAATTTAAATAAAAATAATTCATTGAAATTTTTGATTTTTATAGCTTATTATTTTTGAATTTTATAGCTTTCAACTTTTGTTTACGTTTTAAAATAGTCATTGTAACGAAAAAGTTTCCGTGCTTCTGAATATTCACGTTTTCGAGAGTTCACTGTATACACAAAGACTCGTATCTTTATCACAATTGTTGAACTTTTGGCTTCATAAAATTTAATTAATTCTGCAATTTATCAGCAGAAGAAGAAATTTGAGTTCTACTTACATCATCTCCAATACCGATGCATCTAAACTGAGAGTGTTTCGTTAAAACAAAATGTGCTAAAGCGATAAGCAAGTCATCCTTCTTGTTCACAACATTTTCAATTGTCTTGTACAGCAAGTCCCATCCATAAAAATAATCACTTTGTGTTGAGGACATTATTTTTCAGGATATCTGTAGTACTTTTGAAAAATTAAAAATATTTTGTAAAATTTCCAAAGACTTCACAATTTCAAAACCAAGTTGTGTGATGAAGAAATACAAAAATGCAAAATTTTACTGGTAATTTGTAAGGCAGAACATTTTTGTTTTTGTTTGTTGTGTTTTGTTTACTTTCAAAATTAAGAGGGTTGACATATCAATAAAATGACATTTGGTATTAACCCTTAAATACACAAAATATCGAAATACAATAGCGGATAATGAAATGGCCTGATCTTTTCAAATGACAGCGAAGTTGGCAGAAATTTGGTTATGCTTATTTATGTGCTTTGTTCTATTCGATACTTCTGGTTAAAGACAAGAATTGAGTTGGCCAACATTTAGTTTTTAACTTGCGTTGAGTAGTTAGACTATCAGTTGATTTGTTATATTTTTTTGTTAAGGTTTGTTCTACGTAACGTCATCAATTTCTTAAAGTTAAATATTCAATAAGTTATTATCATAAAATGTTTTCAAGTAGCGATTATGTTTTAAAATGATTAAATGCTGCCAGATTGTTTAAAAAGCCATTTTGTTTTTGTAAAAATGTAATCATCTTGTCAAAAAAATTAACCCTTAACTCTTCTTAGGAAATTAATTAAAGCAACTAAAAAAAAATAATTTTATATACTGAAAATTCTTATGATTTTGATATCATGCTAATTTACACAACAGTGCAGCACCTATAAATTAAAAAAATTATTTCATACAGTCAATAACATTTCCACTTTACGTAAAGAACATTTTTTTTATATGGTCATCGAGAAAAATGGCAGCTGCAAACGTTATTTCTTATTTGTCATAGTTTACGCACCTAGTAGGAGAGACCAAATTTTTTCATTTGGTAATCCATCACTCGTCTAAATAAATATAAATATAGTAAATCTAGGTTGTAGATTAAAAGATATGTATTTAGTGTTAAGGGCTTAAATATTGTTAATCATTTTGCAAAAATTTTAATATAATTGGCTTTAAGATAGTAATCCTGAAAAATTTCTAGTGCGTATCGTTAAGGATACATCCAGTACATATGAGGGTTTATGAATACGAAACAAATTACACAAAAAACAAAAAATTCTTGACAACGACGATACCCCACAGCTGGCTTATTAAGGCCACCTTCTATGGATTTTCAGTGAATATATATAAACAACGAACGAAGCACAAATCAACTTTGCGAATACATCAAAATGTGTATTCACGCTAATCCACTCTAAACTTTCTATAATAAACTTCGAACATACAAATTGCGTTTAATATTCAAACAATTTTTATAAAGGATGCCAGATTTTTTATATTTATAATAAAAAGTCATAATATTCTATTAGTCATTTCCTTCTACATAATTTAAGTTTTTTATGACGTATCAATAGTAAACCATTTTTGCGGTAAAAGCGATTCCACTGTCTTTAGTACAATAGTTTAGTTTAATCTCCAAGGTTGTAGCAAACTTATTTAAAATAAGAAAATAGAACCCAGTTTTCTGTAACTTATACCACCTACACAGTATTATACGTAGTTCTCTAGTTAGCCGCTTATGTTGTTACCCCCATTACTAGATAAAAACCTTTACACCGATTTTTGGCTATATATAATTTCGTTAGAAATATCTAAGTTGTTCAGACTCTGCTCTATTTGAAAGTACAACTAAATTGAATTGTCGTTTACTCTATTACGACGCAGATTTCACACACGAAACCATGGACAATTAATTAGCCTTGCTAACTTTTTTCTTTCAGTAGTAAGAAATATAAGGATACGTATTTTGAGTTCTATTGCTAAAAAAGAAATGGATAAACCAACCAGTCTATCAGATATTTGAAAGATAGTTCTCAACAGAAGATTGGGTCTGTAGGGATCGTGTTCTTTCGGCTGATATAGGAAAAACAGGACAAAACAAATGTGTCTAATGCCAAGTGCTGCAAAATTACATGCATGTTGAAAATAACTCTACTCCACTAAGAATAAAGCTTAATTTATTTTGTAATTTTTTTTTTTTTTTGATAGGCTATAGATCACTTACGCCTTATCTTTACAGGCGCAAAGTCATTGTTGACTCCGCTTTTCGTCTTAATACCGTTGGATTGGATAATATTGCTGGACAATAATCTTAGATGATAGTGGTTCTCCAATCTGTGCCCTATTTTTGGAACTACTATATCTATGCCTCTAAAGTCAAAATGGCGACAACATGTTTGACAACTAAATTGACATTCTAACACATGCCTGCTCTTTCATTTCATAGCGACACTGACAACTCTTTTCCTCTCACGCGAAACTCTACCTACCAAACGACACGAACAAAACCGAACCAAGCCGCCATATTGGCGATTGGTTATAGAAGAAAAAAAATATTTTTTTGCATATCAGACACACACATACAACGTTTTTTTTCCAACAAAGTGTAGTAGAGCCAGAAAAGAAATTCATGAGAAAATTGTTGTTTAGAAATTGAAATAATTAAAAAATTTAACTGGATTTCTTAACAAAATGTCAACAATTAAATGAAACAGTGTTGTGTATAACTAAATATAGAAAAAAGAAACAAAGATAAATGAGTATAAAGCAATAAACGGTATTTTTCACATTTGACAAAGGAAAATATAAAAGAAAAAAGATTACAACAAAAAATCTATGTATTAAGCGTGTTTGCAGTGCAAGTAAATAACAACAATATTACTTAATTTGTGACTGAGTATTGTATTAAGAGGAAAAAATTACACATTTAGCCACGACATGGAGTCCAGTGGAGGCAGCTCCGCTACTTATATTACAACAACTGCGGCGGTGTCTGCCGCTATGCCATCGCCGTCAAATGTGGCCGATACCAGCAAAGGTAAGTGCCTGCCTTTCGGTGTTTTTTTCTTACAATGTGCGTATGGTTGTATATTTTATTTTTGTTTTGTGATTTTAACAAAAGCCCGCCAATTTTAATTAATATATTTCTATATTAAATATATATATATATATATATGGATATAATTTTTATATGCCATAATACTATTTTCATAAATATACAAACAAAAAAATTAATATATTGGCTTCGTAGGTTTTGCCAAATCGTATTGAGTTGATTTTTTTTAGTATGTAGCCACGACATTTACCTTTCGTTTCAGGGTTGTATCTGAACTTAACGATTATTTTCGATATAGGTAGTAATAATCTATTAAATAATGTTTAAGAGAGCTTTTTAAGATTGCGCATACATGACACATATTATCCTTTAAATAAAGCTTTGTTATAGTATATACTGTATAGATCTGTAGGAAAACTTTTAAGCTTGTTATTTTCTAAAATTTAAGAAGCTTTTTATAAATAGTTGAAACATTGCATATGTTCTGGTTCGTAATATGAAAATTTTCTTCCTGAAGCTTTCCTTTACTATTCCTATATTCATATGTTAAAACCGACTGTCTCTATTATTACTATTAAATTCAATTAATCGATAATGAAAGAATTTAATATAACATATTCTAAAGATGAACATTTTGATCGGATCTAGCAAGACGGCTAAATTTAAAAATGTTTCCAACTAGAAATTATTTATTTTCCTTTTTTCAACATAAATGGTCGCTAAAGCTATAAATATGTTTCAAATTCCAGGAGCCTGAAAGTGTAATTAGAGTAATTAGTAAAACTCCATTCCATGAATTCCACTTTTATACGAACATATTACAAGAAATTAAAAAAAACCCACCAATTTTAATTAATATATTTCTATATTAATCTATTATTATATCGAAACAAAGAAATCGCTATGACTACCTACATATAAAGATGAAATTTTAATTGTGAATTCCCGAAATGTTTAAGATATATGTGCTGAAGGATGATGAATAGGAGTCCATAAAAATTAAGTTGACATGAAAAGAAATGAGAATTTTGTTTGAACAGCCCGGAAAAATTTAGATACAATTATTAATCATCGTACTATGCATACATTAAATAACAATTATTTTCACTTCAGAACTTAATATCAAACAACTAAATGCTTCGACAAAAATTAGCTACCGGCAACAGACTTCTCTCTTCTCTTTTCTATAATATTTTAATGAAACATTTGAAAATCACATTAAAACACTAATAAACAATACATACGTATATTTATTACATTTATATTTATTAAAGAATAAAAAAAGGAAACGTTTGGCAAATACAATTAATTTTTGGTTCTTAATTTTCAAAATTTTCAAATTTACTAAAATGGTTTGCTTTGTGTGTTTTTTTTTTTTGTGCAACAAAAACATAAAGTTTTTTGCTCATCTCTATTTAAAGCAACACAATACGAATTCGATCCAAGTGTTACAGAAGAGGAGAGACGGTTTTATTTAAAAGCCTATCCAACTGTTGATGTGGTACGTGATCGTAAAACACACTGTACCGTGTGTAAAGTTCATATCGGTACAGCACCTGTGCAGGAGAACGGCATAAAGATGCATCCTATTCTGCGCGTGACGCATTGTAATAAATGTCATGATTTCTATAACAGCGGTGAGTTTAGTAAAGGCGAAGATGGTTCGGAATTATATTGCCGTTGGTGCGGACAAGGCGGTGAAGTTTATTGCTGTTCCAGTTGTCCGTATGTTTTTTGTAAATCTTGTATTGTCAAGAATCTATCAAGAGGTGTAGTGGCTGACATAGAACAAAACGAAAATTGGAATTGCTTCAGTTGTGCTCCAAAAATTCTATGGCCGCTGAGAGCACAACACTGGGCTCTTATGAATTATATAGAACAGCAAAAGAAGTATGTAGACGTAAATAGTCTTAAGAAAATTAATTTAAATCTTTTTTATTTGTTTTTCTAGAGAAATTTACGCTATGAATCTAAGTGAAGCTGAAATAAAGCAATATTTATCAAAAGATCGAAGCAAATGTTGCCGTTTAGCTAAAGCAAAATGTGGCAATATGTCGGATTCTATGGAAAGTTTAGATTCAATAGCTTCAAAACGTAGCCATGTTAGTTCGAATTCGGCTAAGAAACCAATAAAACATCCGGCAACACCCTCGCCACAACAAATAAATCCAGCGAAAAGGGCAAAAAATAATGATGAGGTAGTCTGCACTCCTGATTTATTAAGTATGTTGGAGCCGGATTGTCAAATTACTGTTTCGTCGAAAACGAATCGATCGCTTAACGTTCCATCCGCTAGTACACCGAAAATAATGTCTATACAACAGCCCCCTGGTGGTTACGGCGCTATGTCCTCAGCGCCTAAAAGTTCTGTACCACCTCCTCTAGTATTACGTAATACCGCTGTAAAGTTAAGACCAGTTGCTCCTCCACCTGTTGTTAGACGTACTATTATAGGACCACGCACACCTAATCCAGGTGGTAATGGTACCCCTGTTTACCATACTATTAATGGTTATCGCATTGACTTAAACTCAGCAGCACAGCAAGAAACTTTCCGTTTACCAAATGGAAAACTTATACAAGTTAAACGGCAAGGCCCGCCACCGAATATTTCGCCATCTCCTAATAATTGGCAACAAATGACTAGTCCACAGCCACAAAGAGTTATACCACAGACTATTGCTTCTCGTGCAGTTCAAATAACTCCACATCATTATAATATCAGTGTTCAACAGACCCAGCCGCCTCAGGTGGTACGTTATCACAGTAATATAATCGGTTCAACTAGCATCAATCCGGTCAATCAGAATGGCTCACAAATTCAAGTTCTCAATGGTCAAATGCCTGGTGCTCCACAACCTCATTCAGTGCAACAACATCAACAAACCGTACCAGCAGGACCAATACGTCCGGTTATGGTACGCCATGTCTTTCCCGATAATCCCGTTGGTCAAGCGCGCTCCGGTTTGCAAGATCAAGTCTTCAATGCCATGGAAATTTGCACTCATCTGACTAATAAAGTGCAAACACTCACCAATTCGAATGCCTATAAACAAGCCAGAAATTTTCTAGAAGTCAAAGAACTGTATATTCATTTGTCCTATTTACTGACTTATGCAATTGGACGCTTTAAAAGTTTGCAAGATAAATGTTTAGGTGACATGCGCACACTTGGTTTTGGCAACGATGCTGATTGCTTGGAAAATGGTCAACTGGCGGCAGGTTAGTTGCAAATATTTTATATTTTATTAAATTATTTTCATTGAATAAGAATGTACTTTATACATTCTATATTCTCTAAATATGAGTCCATATTTATACCTATAAATAGTATGTCTAGTAGACAGTAGAATTATAGCTAGAATCTTTGAATTCTGTTCTTTACATTTAGCCAAAAGATCAGGCTTGATGACAGAATAATTATTAAATTTTGTTTTTATTTTGAGTAGTTAGAAAACTTTATTTAGAGTTTGTTGTTAAATTTGTGATAAAGTAAAAAGAAAAATCATTGTCTGAGCCATTTTTTTTTTTCTCCAACACATGGACTTAAATTAAGAGCTTTTCAAAAATAAAAAAGTGTTTTGTGAAGAAAAGATTTAAATAAGATATTTATAACCGGAATGTAAGTATCCTAGAAATACAAAGTAAAACTATGAGTTTCTATTTCATTGACTTCCGGCTTAACAAGCGAATCGTTGAAGACATCATGGACTCTAGCAAGAGAAGCTTAAAGTAGAATGTTATTTTTTGTGACACTTCTTATGTGCCTGAAAAGATGAAATGAAACCTTTATTTGAGTCCATGTGTTTTCATTTACAGAAATGAAATATTTTAATTAAATAAACAAAAAAAAAATAAAACAAAAAAAATGACTGAAGGCAATGAAATTAAACTCATAATTTTCTTTTTGTTTAATCACATTTATTTTGAAATTTTTTTCTACTTGAAGCTGTCGATTACGTTTGCTATGGTCAATTGGATGATGTGGATTTGTTTAATACTGGCACAAATAGTTTTCATAATCAAGTATATGAATACCGTAAGAGTTTACATGCGAATTTAAAAGAAGGCGAAGATGGTGCCAAATCCCCCTTACCGCCATTGTTCCCATTGGGCCAAGGAAAATCGGATGATGTAGATGATGACCTTGAAGGTGAAGACAGCTTATTGGAAGAACCTAAAGGCTTAAAGGGTCATTGGTTGGAAGGCGGTGATGACTCTCCGCTACCCAGTAGTTATAACCAAGAAAATGAGGAAAACGAGGAACCCGATGAAAGTTATTTTGACAATGACGACGATGAAAGTTTCAGTAGATCTAGACCTGCAAGAGATTACAACGATAGTTTTTTGCAGGGCACAGAAGAATCGATGAAGAAAAATGAAGAAAGCTATGCTTATGATCGTAAGTTAACACGTTTAGTTTCACAATATCCCTCTATATGGTGTACAAGGCATCCGGACTATGGTAATTTCGAAGTAACACGCAAACAATGGCGAACTATAGCATCGCATTTCGACAATAAAGAGCAAATAAAGTTACGCTGGAAAAATATACGCAAAAGGTTTGTACGCATTGAAAAACGTATAGCGGAAGGAAAGCGCTTTAATGGGCACTTTGACAAGGCCATGGCATTTTTAGCCAATCGTGACTTGCCCGAAGATCAGTGGGTATCGGTTGATTGTGGTGAAGATGACGGTGATACTTTCGATCGTAATAATCTTGATGCTATTGAGCAAACGCTGAACCAACAAGGCAAAGACGATTATGTTGAAAAAACCCAAGAAAAAGACAAAAGTGAGCGTAATTTATACAGTTTTCAACCAGCAGTCAAGCCGATAGAAGTTGAACCCTTAGATCTGAAAATTATAACTTTTGTTAAAAGTAATCCTGTATTATGGCGCAAGTCTATGGATCCCGAAGCAGATAAAATCGACGAAGAAACCAGAAAAGCTGTATGGAGCCAATTAGAGAATCATATGCCTAGTAAGTGAATAAAATTTAAATAAAAAAAATTTTTTTTTTCAATATTTTTGTATTCTCTTTAGACGTTAGTGGCGAACAAATAAGAGACCGTTGGCAACATTTATATGAGATGTATAAAACATTTCGTTTGAAAACGATTAAATCTATTGACGATCGATCGAATTTGGAATTGAAGTATTCAAAATATTTAGCAAAACTATATTTTCTTTACAAAATTGACGAACATGAATTACGAAATGAAAATAATGGCCTATTTGAGGATTGCTTTGAATTGGAAGAAGATGAAGAAACCGAACAGGAATCCGAAGACAATGAAACGGAAACTAAAAAGGAAAAAAATCCCTTAAAACTACAAGATATGCCAGATGATAAAGAATTCCTAAAGGAACTAGTAGTGCTAGTTAAGGAATATCCTGCTATTTGGAATACAAAACATGATGATTATAATGATATCATGATACGTGATAATTATTGGCAAGAAATCAACGAGAAACTAAAAGATTTTAAACGTAAATTACCTTCTTGTTTTCTATTGTTTTAATCAAACAATAACAACGATTTTTTTTTTATTATTTTCAACTATATTTTAGGCGATGTTAAATCGACGAAATTACGCTGGCAATTAGCGAAATTTAGCTATTATCGTTGGAAACGGGAAAATGGCCAAATTATGGAAAATACCAAAATGGAACAGTATTGCAAAAATTTGCCCATTGATGACATGAAGTTTTTAGATTAGGTTTAAGAATTTATATAAATTATTTAGATTTAAATTATACGTAATCATAACTACTGATCTTTAAAAAGTTTAAGCATTCCTCATATATTATATATTAATAATATATTTACTATAATTATTTTAAAAGTAGTACTTAGGATTACCATCATCCATCTGAGCGTGTCATACATGATATGTTTGAAGTAATGAATATTTCTCATATAAATTTAATATATATATATATAAATAATAAAAAACAAAGAAATTGAGAAAAACTACACATAAAAAAAAAGTTTCTTATTTAATTGGAAATATGCGAAGCAACAAAAAAAATGTATTAATGAATGATTAATTAATTGATAACACAAAATAAATTGTGGTGTTATTTAAGATAGATGTTAATCGCATCTCTTTTACTGATTACACAAGAAATTAACTTATTTCCAGCACCACTGAATAAATTAAATCAATTACAACAGTTTTTAGTTAATTCTTTTAATGTAAATTTTATTTTTTGTTGTAGATAAACAAGCCAGTGATGATGAGGATAATGAAATAGAAATTGTTGAACCTAAAACTGATTTAATTACGTTGGATTCGGACGATGAGGAACCCACTGCCTTTTCTACATCATCTAGGACAAAAACAAATGCTCAGTCGCCTATAAAGTCTATACAATCGTACCCAAATTCGCCAAGCTCGGATGTCAAAGTTAAACCGGTAATACCACCTGCTTCAATAGCTTCCAAACGCACTGATGTCTCTCAACCGGTATTAACACCGATTTCAGCGCCGACAACTGGTCAAACCGAAGAAAATGTCGATCTAATGTCAATGGCTCAAAGTTTTCTGGCTAGCATGTTGGAGGTTGACATTCAGGAGGTGAATTTAAATTCACCTGGCTCGGATTCTTCAGGACAGAAGAAGCAGCCACGCAAAAAGCTGACGAGCAAACCAAATCCTACACTGCTAAAGCAAAAAGCCCTAATGGAACGTGAACGTTTAGAAGAATTAAAACGCAATGATTTAAAATTAAAAATGAAATGTTCGGTTGAGTTACAAAAGGCTGAGGATGAGTATCCCTTTGCAAAATCTATGCTAGAGGCAAGAGTTAAAGAAAAGCGGGAAGTAGAAGATGCTAATCAAAAACAAAACGAAGAGATGGAAAAGGAAAAACTACTAAAATTATTGGTTGAAACAGATAAAGAAACTGTAGAGGTTGAATTATTTATGGAAGAGGAAAATGTTAACAGCCCCACTGGAGCAAACAAAACATTAGAGGACAAAAATGCAACATCAAATGAGTTGAACGAAATTAAAGAAAATGAATCTAATGATTCTATACGGGAAGTAAAAGAACAAAGTACAGAAGCTAGCATTATTGGCGATAATGAGAATAGAGATGATGAGGATTATGAGAGAAATGTTTCAATTGCGGAAAGCAAAAGTGGTGATAAAACAGAACTAATTGAAGATGTAAATGATTTAAAAAATAAAGAATTAAATGAAGAAAATAAAGAGACAGAAAGTGAAACTAGCACAAAAACGTCAGAAACTATTAAAGAAGAAAATGAAATTGTGGAAGATAAAACACAAAATGGAATTGATAAAATTAACGCAGAACTATTAGATGATACAGATGAAGATAAAATTGAAAATTGCATTCGGACACCTTCAGAAGCCGAAGTTAAAGAATCTCTTGAGAACATTAACAAATCGACAGAAACGACTAAAACAAAAATAGATGTGTCAGTAAATAAAGAAATTGAAAAATTTCAGCAGCTGCGACACGATAACGCAAATGACAATGAGAATGCCAAACCCAATGATAAATTGGAAACTTCAAATAATGTCCTGGAAGAAGTTATCATAAAAGAAATTACATTAGATATAACAAGCAAGGAACCAATGACGTCTTCTATTGATACAAGGGTACCAATTGCAGAAACATCATCAATAACTACAACTAGCAATGGCAGCGTTTAGTAAAAGTTATATTTATATTATCGGTAAAAATCAAAGTACTACAACTAATTTATAGTTTTTAATATTTAAAATAATATAAACTGAAATTAAAAAAAAATCATCGTTTACTCATAAATGCATTAAATGTAAATTATTATACATTGTTCTTTATTTTTAAAAATTTATAAAATTGTATTTATAAAAACCATTCATAATTTTACCGATAGATTTTTTATAACAGCTTTAGTTGTAAGAGTTTTAATTTATCTCCGTACTACTAGTTAATGAGTTAGTTTTAAACATGACATTATCATTACGATGTCTACTTTTGTCTTTATATAATAATTGAATTTTAATTTCAAGCGTTTTTTTTTATTATTATTCTTTTATAATTAATTTTATTGTAAATAATTCATCATTTAAGTGGTATTTTGAAAATGTAGCTTTTCAAAACTTACAAGAACAAACAGAAAATATTGATTATATTATTGAGAATATAAATAAAGAATAATTTTACTATTTTAATGAAATATATTGGTTAACTGATTTTCAATTGTTTAAAATAGTATTTTTGTATTATTTACGCATGCCAACATATTTTGTCCAAATGCCTTTGGCATCGAAATAAGATTTATTGCGGGAACAAATTATTGAATCTTTGAAAATGG
Organism: Sarcophaga bullata; assembly: GCA_005959815.1. Classification (NCBI taxonomy): domain Eukaryota; kingdom Metazoa; phylum Arthropoda; class Insecta; order Diptera; family Sarcophagidae; genus Sarcophaga; species Sarcophaga bullata. Next base: position 632,573 of record QOCX01000003.1, read on the forward strand.
TAGCGTATTCATCTGGTATCGAATTGTTTTTGTATAGATTATAAAGGAACTCGTAAATCTACATAAAAATAAATAAGAAATTAAATGACAATTTTTGACAAAGTTCCACAAGCACTCACCTTTGCTTCCTGATCTTTCCAGAATACATGATCACTTAAGAATTGCAAACTTTCGGGGAAAATTTGATTCCTCTCTAAACGTTGAGTCGCCACTATATCTAGATTCCCTAAGAGCACGGCACAACCTGACAGCACATCAACCGCTAAAATGAATATGTCCAACAGATATAATGCCTTATCTAGTTTTTCCTTATTTGAAGATTCAGCCAAAAGTGCTTGTATATGTATAAACAATTCCATTATCCAATTGCAGGACTGTTCATCATTATTAAACGCGTACAAGGTGGAGGATAAGTGTCTAAAGAAAAATAATTGTTCTTCCTTGCGCGTGGCATAAGCATCGATTATTGGGTTAAACCATTTTAGTGGATTGTTTAGTTGAGTATTGTACAACACCAAATATGATCTGATAATAGTAGCCTTTTTCAGTTTTCCTATGGGTGTCTCCCACCAATTCGCTGGTGATGTTAAACCTTCAATAGCATTCTGGGGCAAAACAGATACCACTTCGGTGTAACGTTCAAACAGGCGCGAATCTATATCCATTGCATCCATATAACGTTCAACAATCAAAGTGAAAATGTCCAACACTTCAGGTACTTCACATTTTCCCATGAATATATACTTGACACTGTCCATAAATTTCTCAAATAGGCAGCCTTCATTAAAACCAGCCAATTGGGATTCTTTGAAACAATATAAGGCTATTTTCTCAGCAAAAGCCTTTAATATAGTCAAGCTAACACCATTTGATATTTCAGGCAGTAAGGAGAATAGCAAAAGTAAATCTTCTTCAAAACAATTCGGCTCGAATTCAGCGAGAAAATTTTCTAGTAAACGACGAGCTGTGCCAGAGTGCAATAACTGGTTTTTAGCGATCAGAATGCAATATTTTCTAGTATCAAAGGATAAATGGAAAAAACTATGCAGAAAACTCCAATCCAAAGGAGGTATAGGCTTCGGAAACTTTTTTGATATGGCTCTTAAAGCATTGGTTATAGCTATAGGCTCGGCTATATGATCGCCATAACGTGATTGATTTACAAGATAACTGACAACAGCTCTTAAGGGACTTGGTGTATGCAGGCCTTGGAGTTTGCGTGGCTCTGCTCGGCCTTCGGGTAGACGATAGATCCCACCACGAAAACCATTTATTTCAGCATATATAAAATGAGCAATCAAATCGGCAGCCGCTGAACCACATTCGGGACGTATCTTTTGTAACAATTGCACCCACACTTCGCCAGGTATTATTTCATGTTGCAAATCCACTACTTCTCTACCATCAGGACCAGTATATTCTCTGGCTACAATTAAATCCTGTCTAAATTGTGGCGTTATATGCTTCAGTGTCAACAAAGTACCAATCTCATAATGCTTTAAAGCTGACAATGCCTCACGAATCATTTCTGGGTCTGTATCTAAACGACTTATAGTCAGCCATAATTGGTCTAAAGCTTCATCCACCAGCTGTTCAAATTCTAAAGTAGGTGTTTGTAATAGAGGCACATGAGCAAAAAATTTATACAATGATTTTAAAGCTCTTGGGCGTTTTTCATGACGAAACTTATTGCTTAAAACTCGCCAAGTTGATGTTACATTTACAGTGTGACTATCGCATAATGCTACAATAGCATCCAACGCCAATGATGTCGCCAAATCTCCAGCATCATCGGTGCAAGTATTAAGTGTATCGGAAAGATGGGATACCAAATCTGAACCATGTTGGGTGGGTCTATTAAGGAAAACAGAATAATTATTAACTTAAAAATAAAATGCCGAAGTTATGCTCTTACTTCTCATAACATATTTCGCGTATTGTATAGGTTTTTGCAATTTCAAATTCCCATTTTTTATCATTCCCTTCTTTAAAAGGCAGCGATAGGAGTTTGATTAGAAACGGATAAGTACGTGACTCAACTCGCCACAGACGCAAATATAAATCCATACAGAACGTTGTATTATCAGCACACAAATTACGTATCGTATTCAATATCATGGGTATATTATCCTTTATTATTAGCATCATTAATAAAAATGTTGAAATAAATTTTCAAAAGAAAATATGTACCTTAGAAACGGCAAAACTAGGCAAACCTCTTAATAATTCCATTTGCAGTTCCGGATTATGCTCACTTGCCAACTTGAATATATACGTCATTAGGAAGTCATAGGCAATATTGTGATTAATCTTAATAATATCCAATATCACTTCATAGATCTTGAACCAGCAATCCACAGAAGGTTCCCGCGATAGAAATAAAGCTCTTAGGAATAAATGTAAACGTTGACAAAATATACTTTTCGCCTTAACATTGAGTATATCGACAAAAGTAAAAATATCTTTTGTTTCTGGTTCATCAAACGATTCTACAAGTTTAGCCAAATCGAAGGCTAAGGCGATATCTGGATGCAAATTACGGAGGCCTACTGGTTCGAAATCTTTCGTTTGTATCGGTTTCGTTTTCACAGTACCCCTAATTACTTCTAAGATTTTTCGTACAATTTGATGGGCTATGGTCAGACCATCTGCGGGTATAAATGCAGTCTGAGACATCCACTGGATGATACCATCAAGGCACATGTTCAGAATGTATTGATGCCCACAGTTTTCCTGCACCACTATGAAAGCTAAAATACGCATTAAATCAGGCAAATAACTCGGCGTTAATAAATGTAAACATTCTGATAACAGTATCAGCATAACATTGTAGTGACTTTGCGCATGCTCCTTGGTGGCATGCAAAACTTTTAATATACATTGTAAGCTAGGACGTGGATCTATGCCAAATTTCACCATATGATTGACAACCAAGACTTGAAAAACACATAATTCTATAGATTGCTTGAAATCTTTTTGGTTCAAGAAATGTTCAATGGCCTCAATCAACAATGTGCTCGTAAATAGACAATTCTGTGAAGTGGTTATTTTACTCCAAGATAAAATTTCTTGCATTAATGTCTTCGCCTCCGTATTGTATTTACTCAAATTCAATAAGCCTGTCCATATCGTTTTCGAATCCGGTAATGTATGAGGATTGCAGAGTATATATAAATAAACTGGCCTTAAGTACTCGATGCTGTGATCTTTTATTCTATGAAAAAAAAAAAGCAAAATTAAATCAAAACACTTGTAAAGAAATCGAAAATACACTTACTGCTTGTCATGATGATTACAAATGCCATTCATTTTATTGGCTACATCATTCATATTTACCACGGAATTTTGCAGCAATGTTATCATGGGATGTTGTTGAGTTTTAAGTCCAAATTGTGATTGAAAACGTTCATTTTCTTTCAAAGTTGACGCCTTACGTTTTAAACTTAACAGCAGTAGGCTAACAACAGCTTCGGTTATGGTAGTATATTGTACTGGACTGTAAACATTTAATTTTAATTGTGTTGAATAACGAAAATTAATTAATCCAAAAATAGTAAAGTAAAAGCAAAGTATAACGTACAATAAAACGCCAAGAAGTTGCAATTATTTTGATTAATTGGCTGATATTTTGTCCTACATATTCGACTTCCCCCTATCATCGAACACATTTCTAATTTTATTTTATTCCCAACGGAAGTATTGTTCAACTAATTTTCTGTCACGAAAAAGAAAAACAATCCTAGTTTTGTCACATGTAAATTGTTAGAAATTCTGCTCATTTCATGTTTAAATTAATAAAATATTTGTTTCTTTAACATGCAAAGTTTTTTCTACACGTTTTATTACCCCTTCTGATTTTAATACAAGAAAATGGAATTTAAGAATACATTGTGTAGGTAGGCAGGCAGATTGAAGGGAAATCATTATCCCAACGGAAAATCTAATGCTTTAACGGAATAACCTAAAGTTAGCGGAACGCTTTGCTGTATACTACCCAATGAAAAGCAATTAACAATTGTTAATAAGTTTAGGCCTCGTGCCATTATTCGAAATAAAACATGAAGTGATTCAATCAATCCAATCGTCGCATTGAAAATTATTTGGCAAATTGTGTATAGATCTTATTTATTATATATTCCATACAAAATGTATCAAGATTAATAAAGTCTAAAGGGTTTATAAACTTTTGCACGAAATTGTATATGCTAAGAGATTTATCCATTCATTGAAACCGGCAATGTTTTTGAACCAAAAAGGATAATTTCTAGAAACTTTAAAAACTATTTATTGCATTTACATTTACAACCCGAGATATTATTATCAAAACTGTCGACTGAAAATTATGTAAATTATATGTTAAAATATATAACAACAAAAGAAATAGAGAAAGCAATCTATTTAGAGAAAATATTAAAAAAAAAACATTCAAATCCACATGCAGTCAAAAGAAAGGGCGGAACATTTACAAAATATGAGTTATGGGTTTTTGATTTGTTTGCGGTTTTTATTATGGACGTTAATATGCCACTGTGGTTTTTATGAATGCAATTTTTTTTATAAATCTTTCTCTTTTAAAACTTTTTCCGTTTCTTTTTCGATACTCCTTCTTTAGCAATGAACTTGATTTGATTTTTTTTTTTTGTTTTTTGTCTAACTATTTTGAAGGACTCTCCTAGTTATTATTCACAATAGACTGAAAAAACGAAACTTCCTTTACTACACTAGTCCTTGACAGCAAACTTAATAGTTTATAAATTGTGCTGGAAGAAAGAAAGAACGGCAATAAAAGGGAAGAAATCGAAATCTAATTGCATAATAATGACTCTTTTCAAAAAAAAAAAAAAAAACGCTAGTGAAAGAAAAACGCATATGAAACGTTTAAAAAGCAAATAAAAAATATACGCAAGCATTTTTAATGAAAGGTTTTTTACAAAAACTATACAAATGTAATAATTTTACAGTCTGAATGGGAAGTTTAATTACTATATGATTTTTAAAACGATATAATCTAATTATTCAGTTGCACAGCTATAGACATAGTAATAACAGAAATAAAATTAAATTATAGAAATTGAATACTTAGGAATACTTTGGGTAGTTAATTAATGATGTATAATTACCTTATAAAGTATCTTATAAAGAAGACAAGCTAAGGTTAGGCAAAAAATAAAAAATTATTGTTCTGTAGCGTAAATGTGATTGAATCAAACAAGTGACATTTTTATAATTGTAACGCTGCTGCCGGGTGAAATTGGTTCAAGTTCTAAATATTCTTATGCAACATCTGTTATTGCCTATGACGAACATTTTTTAGTGAAACCTTCACTTCAATCAATCGGCACAGTTTTATCCAAACATGAAATTATTTTCAGAATGGCAAATTGCAATATTCTAATAATTGTTAGAGAGTTATTTTAATTACTCTTTTTACTCTTTTCAAATGTTTTCTTTTTACTACACCTTATATTAAAAATTATTAAAAACTCACAATATGACAAAAATTAATAACTGTTCATTCCTTTAACAGACGATGTGGGAAATTTGTAAAAAAGATATATCCAAACATTAAAATAAGAATATTTTCATTACGGTTACAGGTAGCATGGCAAAGATACTTTTTCCATTGGTACACAAATTGCAGTCGAACTTATAATAAACACTTCAACTTTGAAAAATAAATACCTTTTCGTTATAGTATATGAGAAATGACGCTGTTATCATTGATAATTTTATTTAATGCTATTATTATCTATTTCTTATCATTCCGTTATAGACAGTTATCTACTCCTTTTCATTCCGTTAAAGAACATAGTGCTATCACAGAACATCTCTCCCATTTCTTGAATAGATTTACCAACTGGCGTTGCCTAGAAAAAACGCTCTCTATAAACATGTATGTATTGTATGAGTTGCATGGAACTCTATTAATTGAATCCTAATCCTTCATTGTACGAGACTATTATTATTTTCTCTGGTGGGACAGGAGTCTGGAAACTTCCAAATTATTAAATTATTCGAAAATTGTTGTATACATTTTTCTATTTACTTTAAATTCATTTCAAGAACAATAACAAAATATACTAATTTTATCAAAACTATAACTTCTTACTTCTTTCATATTTAATATCTTTTAGGCTAACTAATTTATAATAATATAGTTTTACACGAAAATTGTATAAAAAACAACTCTCAATCGTTTATAAATTATGTTTAATGGCCTACTTAGGAATCTGTTGGTGTAAATAAAGCGTACACAAGGCAATTACATTCAAAAAGCCAACGACCATTGTTGGTCAAGGTATGTGGAGTCGTTAAACATTGAAACTCATGCTATAAAACATGACTGAGGTAGGAAACACCTCGTGTTCTTGTTTTAAACATGCAAAAAACAAAACAATAAAAAGGCAAGAACTTCTCTATAAAACTTTCAATAAATATGCAGACATAGGAAAAAAAAGAACAAAACACAAAAAAAAAATTGTAAAAGGAAATCTCAAATAGTATTCGACAATTAGCAGTGAAACCGTTAATCTTGTATAAAACAGCAAAGAGCAGGGTGTTAAAGGAAATGTGAATGTGATTTATGTTGATTTTTATCCTTGAATCTAAAATTTTTTTCAAATTTTTATTTATTTGAGTTTAAATGGGCTTTCGACGCACACACAAAAATTTATTAGAAGCGTTTTGAATACTTACTTTGAATTTGGCAACATGGATATTAACATAGTCAGAACATTCGTGGGTTCTAATGCGCCATGCTCAACCAAACGTACAAATGTCTGACAGCTCATCAAACCCAATTGGATATTTTCGGCTTTACATTGTGATTTAAGAAATTCAATTTCCTTTATATTGTGTTCCACTACCTTCTTTTCTCGGCATTCAACTATATTCTTAAAGATTTTCTCCAAACATGCTGATAGTCTTACCACCGAAGTAGTAGGTGTTATAGTTTTAAATTCTTCCATGTAACTCCTAAAACTAAAATGCATAGAGATAATTAAGTTCATATAAAATTTTACAAAAAAAAAAGGAAATTCGCTAATGCGTTTGAAAATTTAATATTTTTCCCAAAAGATTTTTGAATTTTACTCAATTTATTACTTTTTCTGTCGTGTTTCGGGCGAAAAAAAAAATGTTGTCAGGTCTTCCTTTTTACATATACCTTTTCTGACAGACACTTAAACCTTTGCGCTCTGATACCAGACACTTTAAATGATGTTTTTCCTTAAACGTCTCCTCGAGCAATGACTTGAAATTTTAAAGAGTTTCTCCTTTTGTTAAGTTACTTTTAAGTTATTACCAATATACAGCGCAAGTCCTATTTTATTGGTCAATCTTTTGTTTATGTTTACAAATTAATAAACAAAGTTGGTAGGTAATAGGAAATCTCAATAATATATTTAAATAAGCAACAGTTTGTTGCGTTAGCAAAATCCATCCAATAAAAAAGTAAATGATAGATAGTATTGTTAACCAATACCGGTTGTTTACACATGAAGTTGGCTGCAGTTAAACCAAATAAGCCCAGCCATATGTAAAAAAACCTGGGACAACAGAAAACCTTTTCCGTCTATAATTCAGTCATACTATCGCGAGTCACCGTCTCATTAAAAATCTTTATAAAAATAACTATCATTTCTGTGAATCTATAATTTTAGAAGAGCATATTTTGTACAAGAATTTCGAATTGATTAATAGTATAGTTTCGTGTTCAATATTTCGTTTTAATTTGTGAGCGGTTAGTGAAAACTGTGAGTTTGTTAAAAATTAAAAAGAAAGTACTGGGTATGGCAGCACTATTGACTAATACAAAACCGTAACAAATCTAAAAATCAACATCACTAACACGTGAATTAAAAAAGTTACAAAATTAAAACAATCTTTTAATAAAATTATGGATTTAATTGATAACGACGATAAATTAATAGAGGATGTTTTTACTACCTGTGAGAAATCTTTAACCGATGATGAGAAACAAAAATTAGAGGAACAAAACAAACGTTTAATAACAGAATTTAAAGCACACCAATTAGAAGTTCAGGCTCAAAAACATTGGGATCTATTTTACAAACGCAATGAAACGAGATTTTTTAAAGATCGAAGATGGACAACACGAGAATTCCAAGAGTTAATCCAAGAAGGCGAAACTATGAATGATCACCATGACTGTCGCAAAATTCTAGAGGTCGGGTGTGGTGTGGGAAATTTTGTATATCCACTTATGGAGGAACTAGAATCATTGGGTCAAACAAATAATTATTTTTATGCCTGTGATTTTTCACCAAGAGCTGTAGATTTTGTTCGTTCCCATGACAAATATGATGAGACGAGAATTAAAGCTTTCCAATGTGATATTACAACAGACTCTGTACATCAACATATACCCGCCAATAGTTTAGATATAGTTTCCATGATATTTGTTTTATCTGCCATAACACCAGAAAAATTCGATGCTGTCGTTAAAAATCTGCATAGACTATTAAAGCCCAACGGCATTGTTCTGTTTCGTGACTACGGTCGGTATGACATGGCCCAGTTAAGATTTAAATCGGGTCATAAAATTGCCGAAAATTTTTATATGCGCCAGGATGGTACCCGCAGTTATTATTTTGCTGAACACGAATTGGCGAAACTTTTTAAAGAAAATCATTTTGAAATTCTTAGCAATTGTTATGTACATCGGCGTACCTTAAATATTAAGGAAGGTATTGATGTCCCGCGAATATTTTTACAGGGTAAATTTAAAAAGTTGTAAATTACATGCAGAGCATATACTTCATTGATTGATTATCAATCTTTTTTGATATGTTCCTTGTCTTAAAGCTTGTTCAGTTTTAGATATTTCGGTTTTATATTAAGGTTAGAAAAGAAAAACAACAATGACATCTTTGAATATATTTGTAATGCTTCACTTAAACATTTTCAAATATTTATTATAATATTTATTGTTTTAATTAAATATATATAGTGATCCTTTATCGTTTATATGCAATAGTTTTTTTTTTTTCGTTTATCTTTAATTGATAATAACATGAGTTTTATTTTTCTTGTGTTTAACTGTAATTAACGTTCAATAAATACATTTATTATGTTCATAAGTCTGTTTTGGATTAAATATTATACATACTATAAATTTGGTTTAATAATGTTTTATATGGTATGTTATATGTTTTAAAAATAATAAATAGCTTCTGCGAACCAATTCTTGATTAGAACCAAACTAGACTTAAACAATAATTTCGAAATATGTATGTATACATTTAATTTAAGTCAACCAAGTATAAATAAAATTCAAATTTAAAAAACCGACCAATTACTAAATTTTTGCATAGCTACATTTACAAATTTAAAAATAACTAAATATAGTTTATTGTATTAGAGTGGATTTATTTACAATATAATTTAAATAATTTCTTAGTTGAAATATTAGTTTTTTTTTTATCAAGAAAGAAATTTTATGGGCTTTAGAGTTATACCTAAATTAAAAATTATAATTAGTGTTATTTTTCTCTTAATGGAAAATCAGTAACAAATTCTAGTACAATTAGTTAAAATTAAATTGACTTAAAAAAATATTCATATAATAAAAAATAACATTAAAATACTAAATAAGATAATTCCAAATTGTATTGTTTATGAGTAAATTTTTTTAAATTTAATAAAATAATTATTTTTCTTTTACATTTTTAGTGAGGGTTATACTATAGAGCCTTTGCGATTTGCTCATCAATTTGTTTAAAAAATTAATAGAAAAAGTTTTTAAAATTACACCTAAATAACAAAGTTGTAGGTTAAAAATATTAAATCCGGCTTTACCGATTTCTATATATGTATATAGTATATTTGTATTCTCCACCTCTATATTTTAAACATAATTGCTTTAAAGCTTATGGCAATGTGATAAAAAAAAACAATGACAAAATTTATTTGAATTTGGACGCATAGTCTTAAGAATAAACAAAACATAGGAAGGCTATAAATTATAATTATTTTATATGTTTACACACATAAGAGCAAAACCCATAAGTTGTTTGTATTTACGACACAACTAGTATTGTACTAATGTACAATACTAATGTACAATACTAGTTATGTCGTACATTAGTATAGTTACATTAGTATAGTTTGTATTGTTTTTGTATTTATTTAAGTTCAACAGTTTCATTTTAGCAACAAGTATTATTTTTTTTCTTTTTAATTACTAATTTAAACAAATGCAAAATAAAAATACAATGATTCATTGACACACCAGAACTAAAAGTATCTCAGAGTGAAACGATATAAAAACAAAAGTAGAAAATATTCTAAGTATTAAATAAAATTGTAAACACACTACCTATGTAGCACCTTCAAAATCGGAAAACGTTTAGCCTCAGAAGAATTGATTTCAGCTAAAGGCGTGTTATGCCAATGATCAAAAATAAAAAAGAAATTTTTGTATTATCAAACAAGTGAACATATATGTATGTATGTAACAGAATTTAACCATAATATAAGTAGCCTAGGGCACTGGAAGCCTTAGAAAAATACTAATCCACAATTGTATCGTTCGTTTTAACCCCCACAATACCTGGCGTTGCACTAAGTGGTGGCAATTCAATACTGGAATCGAAACTTTTTGTAGTTAACAGGTCACTGCTTGTTAAAGAGGTGGTTGTAGTTGTACTATTATTATTGCTATTATTGGTTAGACCACCTCCTATAATACCGCCGCCTCCTCCACCCAGACCACTGCTCAAATTAGAACCTGTAACGAGAGCACCACCATTTAATTCACTATCGACGCTAAAACTACCGCTGCCACTTTCGTTAGTCAATAACGATTGCATAGGCAGCATTTCCATATCTAACGATTCATATGTTTTTCCCTTTACAGGGCCAGGACTCTTTTCAAACTCTGATGATGAACTCTCCATTTGTAATTGCATAAGGGAATTGCGCTGCATATGTTTGTCTAATTTTCGTTGCGGTGGTTTGTTGCTCTCTACGCTATTTGATGGCGTATTACCATTCGTTTGATGAGCGCTTGTAATTGATTCATTAGCATCTTTATCCTTATCCTTCTCTTTACCTTTTGATTTTTTCAATCCTCCCATTAAAGCTTTGTGAGCGTGTGCTTTGATGCTTTCCATACTAGGACGAATAATAGAATTTCTCGAACCCTGTTGTCCTGGCTCCTTGCCTTCTTTAGCATTTTGCATTTGTTCGGCAGTTTCTTCTGTTAGACTGGCCAATTGATGTTGGGCCATAGGGGGTGCCTGAGGCATTGTTAAATCTTTAACTTGTATGGGTATATCATCGGGCAACTTCTTCGTGCGGAAAGATGCATTCGTTATCATTGATTTTGAAACAGCGGTGGTTACGGTATTGGTGGATGGTGTCAGAGCTACACTTAAGCCCATAGGGCCATCACTTGGTTGGCCTGAGGGATTGGCATGCAAAGAATTACGCACCGCACTGGTAACTAAGATCAATTCTGTGTACATTTCAAAGCAAGCTCTATTATGTATATCTTCCAGAGTCTGAATGGCTACAGTACCAAAACCATTGAACATTGCAAAATAAATTGCATGCACCAATTCCACAAGGAATGATGAAGATAATGGAATGCGTGGTGTCATTGATTTGGGCATAAGAGATGGATCAGAACTGAAAATAAAGACAAATTCATTGTTATGCAATTTTCTTCAATTTCTAAACTGTTAAGGCATCTGTTTGAACGCAGATATGTAACTTAGCAAAGCATACGTTTTTATTAATGTCATTAAGCATAAAACAAAAATGCTTTACTACTTCAACAACTCACAGGTTTTTAAGCGAATTGATGTTTTAAAGTAAATCAATCAAAATATAATTTGTATTTTATTTTTCTATTTTTATGTTTTTTTTATTTGTCTTAGTAATACTAGAATATATATCAATTGAATTGAACCAAAAACAATCAATTATTGGATTAACCTAAATTTACTTTACTCACCCATATGAAATTCTATGAGCATGACTTGTTTTGGTATTAAATCCTTCCGTCACCAATTGTGATGCAACGCGGCACAAGTGAATGAGCGCTGACTTTTGTGTCAAACTGACTTGTTGATTGTAACAAAATAACAATGCAGTCATTATTCTTAAACGATTCTGTGCTGTGATCGCCTCAATACGTTGATGTGGACCCCATTTAACCTCACGATTACAATTCTCTTCCCAACGGCGTAGGTCTGTCAATGGTAGATTTTTCTCCTCGTGGTATACGGATGCCTGGGCCAATATGGGCATGCGAAATTGTACCACGCGTTCACCCCCCTCTTCCGTAGACACTTCACCATTGTAAATGCAGATTAGAAGAGTTTCTAAGCTGCGTACACCCTTTTTGTCACCACTAGCCACTGCATGCAGGTACGTATAGATTAGAACAGGTATGAATTGTAATGGAAACTTCTGTAACGTCTTTTCTTTACTTCGATAAAAGCCCAACAACTGTTGACATATATCATGGACCAATGATTCATGTCTTTGTCGATCGTGTAATATTGTAAAAATAGCTTCTGCAATTTCCGAATCGCTGTCATGTTCATTAGCAAAATCTTTAACCTCTGAAGGTTGACCCTGTACACGTTCAAAATCCGTCAGCCAATCTTGGACTATTGATTCTGCCATTACTCAGCACTCAATACACGACACTTTGAACAACTTATTTCCTCAAATTCAAATGATAAACAACACAGTATGGAGGCAGTTTTGTTGACAATAAAACGTACTAAATTTGTGTATTATAGAAATCGCTTTTAACTACTTTTTTACTCGTAATTAATCACATAAATTTTTACAAATTTTTTGGCTGCTTAAGAAAAAAACTATAGTTGTTTTGACGTAATGTTGTGTTTTTTCTTGTCTTCTTTCTTTACTTCACTTGCCTTTCTATATGTCAAAAGGGTAAATTAAATCACAAGGTGTGTTGTAATTGGATATGAAATAAAATAAGAGACACCCAGTTGTTAAGGGCGTTAATAACATCTCCGTCTTTTTACCGTAATGTTAATATAACACATATGGTAGAACGAATAATGTTAAACGTTTGTTTGTACGTCAATTACAACGTTTTTCACGATCTAAAAATCGCAAACTTGACATCTCTTTTTTAGTACTAATCACACGTCAAGGTGTTTGTCATTTTTCGTGCTTTTCTCTTGTATAGAGTGAAATTGCATTTAATTAGTTTTTGTATTTATTTTAACACTTTTATTTATATTTTCTAAGTTAAAATTAAATCAACACAGTTAAAATGTCAACTAGAACGAATACTATACAGCATAGTAGCAACGGCAGTGCAAAGACGTCTTCCATTAAGGAGATTTGCAATAGAGCCTTAACAGCAAAATCTGAGTGGCCTGATAAGGTGAGCATAAGAATATCTTGATAATGAAAGAATTGTGAAAAAAACGTGAGGGAGCTCTAAACTATTATGCCGCGTAATCTTTATTTAAATAATGGCGTAAGAAATTCAAAGTGCCTTTCCGTTTAATACTTAATATATAATAAGAAGGATGTTGAGGAACAATAAGGAGAGCCTTTTGCCTATAAAAATCAAGAACTTTCGGCTATGAAAGTGTTAACCAAGCTGTTCGTGCATGTTAGCTTCAAAATTCTGCAGCAATAGTTGGTAAATGAAGTCATTAATGGTTACAAATATAACAACGTTTAACAAGCAATCAAAAGGTTTATAATTTCTGATCACATTGGAATTCTTAATACAGCTTGCAGTACTATCCAACCACTTAATTTTATTTATAAACCAGTATTACATATTAAAGTCGCCGTAGTCTAGTAGGTAGTGTGTTGGCTTATTAGATGAAAGGCCACGGTTTAAATCCCCGGTCAGACATGAAAAACGAAATATGAAAAAATATTTCTTCGGCGACTTCCTCTCAGCAAATTTCTGGCAAAAACTCTGAGAGTAAATAAAATTGCCATAAAGTTTCTCGGAAAAAAAACTCGTTCGGGGTCGACTTTAAACTATAGATCCCGCCACTAATGTATAAAATTAACACACACAACATAAGTGGTGTGAGAAACTAGCTCGTAATCCTGACTGAAGGATTGTAACGGTCAATTATGTATTTATGTATCAATGAGAGTTAAGTTTATAAAAATATGGTCACTAACCTATATAGCAACTTCCAACATTGGTTTCTTTATTAATTTGTTGGACCACTGCAATACTTTATCTTTGAGAATTAATTTAACCATTGAAATAAAATGGAAAATAAAATAAATAAATAAATGGCTAAGCCAATTAGCTAATAAATTCCGAATATTATTTATAATTTAACTCAAAATTATTAATTTATAATTTTTATTTTAGGATGAATTTTTGGATGTTGTCTATTGGTCACGTCAAATTTTTGGTATTATATTAGGTGTTATTTGGGGTATTGTGCCATTGAAAGGTTTTTTAGGTTTAGTATTGTGAGTATTTTGTTATAAAAACAATCTAGAATAAATTAAATCACTTTTACAAATTCCCTTCTCACTTCAGATTTGCTGGTATCAGTTGTGGTGTTGTTTATATATATGCCATTAATTTTCAAAATATTGACGAAGAAGCCTACGGTGGCGCTTGGGAATTGATTAAAGAAGGATTTATGACATCTTTTGCTGGTTTCCTAGTAACGTGGATAATATTCTATACGGGTTTGCACTATGATGCTATAATGGAAGCTAAAGGTCTGCAACATTAGATATGTTAATAAGCAGCCCAACTAAATAAAAATATTAAAGCAATTTACAACCAAAAGTAGTTGAATATATAATATACGTATGAATATATGCACATATACATATATGTATATATACATATATAGTTAATATAAATTGATTACTGTTTCTTGTTTTGTCCAATGTTATCAATACGAAAGATTCCTTAAGCAACACAAAGAATTTTAACTAAATGCAACAAAATAACCAAATTTTTCATAAGTATATGCATACAAGATTACTAAAAGCATTACTTTTTGTTTTTTGTTAAACATTCATTATATGATACACTTGTTTAGGCTTTCTTAATGAAACCTCCTTTTATAGTCCATATAGTCAATCAATAATTTTAAATTAAATTATCTTTTGAAAAAAACATCTTTATTTTTCTATGAAAAATTTGGAGTAAATAATAAATGATTATTTTAAAATAACTTCAGTTTACGATTTATTTCTTTATCTTGGCTCTATGTTTCCCTGGGTTTTTATACAGATACAGAGAAAAAAGAAATAAAAATGGAGGATATTAAACACGTTCAATTTACTAATGTTCCATAGCTACCGCTTGCGTTAAAGATGAGTTATTATCGATGCCATTTTGGGTTGAACCGTTTTGTTCTAAACTAAAATTATCTGGAATCTGACCACTTTGTAATATTTGCGATAAACGTTCTACCTCTTGCAGTGAACTCGCTCGCTTAATGGCATCTCTTATCCGTTGCAAGTCTTCGGGATTAGCAAATCGACCTGAGTTACCACCCTCAGCCTTACCCGTCGCTTCAGCATGAGCAGCAGCTGCAGCACTTAGTTTAGACTTTTTGGCTATATCTTTAAGCATTTCTTTGCCTTGCTTTGAACGGAAGAACTCTTGAGCAGCTTTTCGATCCTTTTGCTTGATTTTTCTAAAATCCAATAAACGCAAGTGGGGTAATTTGTAAGCCATATATTCTCTATAGTAGGATTTAGTGGATACTGGATTCATGAGCAGACACAAAGTATGTAGCTGTGCCAATTGAGCCAAAGGTTCCAGGTCTCCCAGTTCTTGCAAATTGTTACCGGTCAATATAATAGAATTCAAATTGGGTACACACTCGTGTAGGTCATCACCGATTCTGAGTATACGATTGTTGTTAAGCAGTAAGCACTTAAGTCTGGGCAGATAAGGCAGGCCATCCAATTTTCTGAGATCGTTGTCGGACAAATCTATTGTATCAAATTGGTCAAGCGTGGCTCCGAGGTTTTCGATTTGTGGTATCTTGTAGCCGCGTAAATCTAACTCTCGTTCCCGGCACGGATTTATAAATTGCATTGATTGATTTATTAGCTCAGGAGTTAATTTTACCATTGTTGTACAGTTTTTTGGAATACTTTATATAAATACGTTTATTTTTGTTAAATAAAGCACAATTTCTAATAAAAAAAACAGCGTTCTTCCACCTCTTATTAAATAAACACATTCACAATAGATTGCTAGCTCTTAAACTGTCAAAATGTCGTGGTGAATATGGTGTTACTTTTGTGCATGGTAAATAACTTGAGAGTAGCCAGACATTATAAATAGTTTTTTTTTTTGTCAAAATTAATAATGAATAGTACTTTGAGAGTATTACAAAATATTCACCGTATTTACTGTTTCAAGGAAAAATGCATAAGGCTTTGGTTTCTAGTAGGAAAAAAGCTTCTGTGTAGCTTATCAATCACCAGATGACAGGTTCGGTCCGTGTCAATTTCACAAAATAATGTTAAAAATGTACCCGTATAATACACCAGTCGAAATACAACTATTATTGTCTGTCGGCGGTATAGAGTCCATATCATATAATAACAATATTGTCAAATAGATCAGAGCCAATGCTAATTAAATCGTTTTTTGTGCGGCAACCAAAGTTAATAGCCTAATATTATTCACTTTTTTGAGCTTCTAATTCTATTTACTGGAATACTTTACCTTAGAAAGTAATTTGAATGTAGTTTCAAGGTTCAAGTTGAAAGTCACATATCCAGAAATTTACTCCTAGTGTTATGTGGATGTAACCCATTCTCAAATTCCGTATAAACTACAATCTATCTTTAAATAAGTAAATCTTTCTGGGTAATAAAACCACTTTAAATGTTTTTCTTTAATTTATTTTTTCATTTTTGTTTGAATTCAAAATCGTTACATTTCCTTCGTGTGAATATTATTTGGGAGCGTGCTGTATTGTATAGTTATCTTAACATCGTTTAAATAAATGGTATCGTGTCGATGTAAGTTTTTATTATTTCTTTTCGATTTTTATTTTCGAAAATTGCAATGTATTGAGATTTGTTTTAAGAATTTATTTTTTGTTCACAAATGGTGGGGGCAGTTTTAAGTTTCATTTTTATTATTAATGTTCTAAACGTGTATATTTAGTTTGTATTTTAGGTTTTATTTTATATTTAATTTTTGTTTAAAGTCGTTTTTCTAAATACTTTCAATACATATACTAGAAAACATTCATATAAAGTAAATATACGTTTGGTTTTCTTTACTAAAATAACTCGATTTCCTTAATGTTATTGTGTTGCAAAATAGAAAAAGACTAAGTTTTCTTTATGATTTTCAATTGGTGTTTCAAATATTTTATTTTAATAATTGCAAAATCTACTTTTACTACCATAGGATGAAATGAAAAATGAGTAAACAAATAAATGTTGTTAAATTATTTCTATTTAAGTGCTTAAACTTGCTTTCAAAAGTTTTGCTGAGTGATTAACTAAACAGATCGATTTCAAACATTTCCAACCGAAAATGTATGGCATGCTTTTCATAGAGAATAACTTGTACAAATGTATGTATATGTATGGAGTTAAACACGACTGTCTTTTAAGTTATAAATTTATGCAGAGGCTACAGTTCAATTTAAAAACAAGTTTCATAAATTTCTGCCTGCGTTATGAGAATATAAACGGTTTTACGATCTATTGTTATAAAATGGGAAGACCTGCTTTGGCGGAGATTTTCTCTTATTTAACGAATAGAATACAAGGTGTTTAATTTAAGCTAAGCTCTTTTAATTAATCCTCAGCCATACGCCTTAATTATTTTAGGAAAGAGACTTTGATAAAATTTATATTTGTTATTTATGATCGAATTGAACGTGTATTACGAAAATCCTTATTTTTGCTGACCACGACTTGTTGCAGCAAGACTAAAATTTTGTTTTTAATGTTATGCGCCCAATATTAGAAGCTCGGTAGAGATGTAATGTACGAATACAATTTATTTTATCGAGTGTGGATCCAATTGTTAATTCTAACATCTTGTTTAATAGGAATGTAATGTAACAAAACGATGAGCTTGATAATTTTATAGGCAATGCTTAACAATTTATGCATATCAAAGTAAAAATTAGAAACATATTGTCGTAAGAAACGAAGTAGAATTTGTATTGTTGTCAGAGAAGATATTAGATGTAATTAACTAGTTTATAGTAGTAGTTAAATAACGTGGGAATAATAACACGATTCACATAATAAAAGCAGAGGTTAGAAAAGTGGCGAATAACCAGGCCATTTCGAAAAGAAATAGTGGAATTAGAAATCAATGTACATGTCTTTTGAAGTAAAGTTATAGTTGATAAATTATAAGACGGAATGAGGTGAACTTTTCATAGGTTTTACTACCAGAAAAATAAATTTACATTTGGTGTCTTGAAAACTAATAAGAAAACATCTACTATAACATAAAATGTGCTTTTGAAAATGTGTATTCTATTTCAAATTTAAATATACTCTCTCTTAACATTTTTCTCTTTTGACAGGTAAAATCGCCGTATAAGAATTAATATGTATAAATGTTGTATTTAATATAATATAATATTTAAACTATGATTATAAATGGAAGTACTGCATAAATTAAGTTGAAAATATATGATTTCGTTATCATTGCTAATTTTCTACATTTAATTTCGAGAGAAAGCTGTTCAGCATAATTTTTATATTTGATTAAGTTAATATGTTATAAAAAAAAATTCAAAGAAAAATATTTCATGTATTGGCACTTAATAGAAATTATTTATAGAAAACATTCAAAAATATAGACAAATGGGTTTTTTGTTTTTCAATAAAAATTATTTGCTTATTTGTATAATTATTTCTTTGTTTTTATTCTCCTTTCTGTTTAATTGATTAATTATTAATAATTGAAAATATTTTTATAGGCTTTAAAACAATATACATACTGATAAATGTGTATACATATAAATATTATTTTGTTGGATATTAAAGGATACAAGACAAGAAATATAAGAGATAAAAGGTATAAATTATAGTATAAAAATAAGTTTTTTGTATGTTTATTATTAGTTTCCTTATGTTAATCTTATTGTTTTGTTTTTGTTACTGTTTAAATACATTTCATAAATAAAAATTTACAAACAATTGGAATACGTTTACTTCTCATAAAACTTGTTGCATTTTCAATAGAAAATTATTAAAAAACAATGTAAAAATTTAAAAAGAAATTGCACATTTAAGAATAAAAAAAATTTTGTGTTTTAAATTAAAAAAGTTTTATTTTTACTTCTATTTTATTTTAAGGGAGTTTGGATTTTTGTAATTGCTATAATTCTTCTTTTTATAAGTCAACGACATCCTCTTTGGTATATTGTGTATCTCTAAAAGTCCGTCGTAGAGAGGATCGTTGTAGGCCTTCAACTAATGTCTCCTATAAAAAGAGATTTATCAAATATATATTTAAAATAAAGCTTAAAATATTATTTTTTATACGAGTAAACAATTAAAAAAATTCTCCGAAACACTAGGTTGTTGAAAATATAATCAGACAACATGACATGCAGCAAATTTGTTAATAACATAAATAATTTCTAGTTAAACATAAAATCACATATACGTATAATAATATAAATCATATAATTAAAAATAAAAACAACAATTAACACAACAATAAAGAATATATTTTTTATGTATAATAAAATTAAATTAAGTTACAAATTCAAATGTAGTGTATAATTTTAGGATCGAAAATTTAAAAGAATATGTTCAAAAACAAAAAAAAAAAAAAAAAGGAAAATAAATAATGAAAAAAGATAAAAATATTATACTTAAAAATACTAATTATAAAAAAAAATATATGATTGTTGTTTGCTGGTTAAAGGGAAGACAAGACATATTATGTGACAGAACATTTTATAATCGGAAAAAGCCAAAATGTATGATAATCAAATGAATTTCCCGTTGTTTGACTTGTTTAATGTCTATATTAATGCAAAAATTAGAAATAAGCATTATGAGAAGCCCATTTCAATGTATGCGAACTTTTTATGTGGTATTATGTTGCTCTTGATAAGGATTTAAATTATCAAACCTCAAACATTGTTGATATCTCTTTACCGGCAATACGTTTAAAACCAACTGATCCTGCCGTTACCGCTGGCATTGAAGAAGACATTGTATTATCACCGTTATCTTTTCGTTTTTCATTATGTAAAAAATCGCCCAGACTGGAGTTCTTGCTATTGCGTATATTTAAAAATTCATTTGGTGTACCATTTTCGGTTATAATTGTTTTACTAATGGTCTCGTTGGTTTCACTGTTCACACTACTTGTGGTGATAATTTTTGAATGAGTTTCATTCACCGTTGTTGACGTCGACGTGTACGAAGAAGACATAAGAGTCGACGACGACGATAAGGCAGAGGAAGTGCTGGATGATGTCGATGAGGAGGTGATCTTATTACTAGTTATACTATTGTTGTTGTTGACATTAATTTTAGATATGGCCGACGATGAGGACGATGTTAGTAACGATCGTGGTAATACTTGAGGTTTTAAAGGTAAATCTAATGTTGAGAGTGTGTTTTAAATAAAGAAATAAAAATTAAAAAAAGAAATAAAAATAAAATAAATGTGAACTTATTGTTTAAAAAAATATTTAAAAAAAAAGAATTGTGTATTATTCCTTTGTGCATTTATAAATCAATATAATTTTTACTTAACAATAATTTTAATTAAATACACAAAATTATTCATTTCCACAAAAAATTATTTGTGTTTCTAGGTTAGCCTTTGACATACAAGAATTAATTTTGGCTTTGTAACATAAAACATATGGGAGTATGTGCAATCGTTATAACAGTAAAGGCAACGATTATAAAAAAGATTCTTAAACAAAAAAAAAAAAAAAAAAAAAAATTCAGTAACAATTAGAAGCTAATGATGTATGAAAAAAATATATTCAAAAGATTTCTATTTAAAACAATTTTCTACAGAAAAAGAAAAAAACATATTTTAAAAAATCTAAACTTTAAATCGAGCTAACAGTCTGTATTTTTTCTATAGCTAAAGAAAATATATAATTGCGTACTTAAATGTTTTCCTACCAAATACATATTAAAAAAGAAGTCATAACGTCATCTTACCTAAACGGTTGAGTCCAGCTGCAAGTTCTCTAACAGATTTTTTCTCCAAAGCAGCCCCTGAAAGAATAAAATAAATGTCAACCTCTTTGTGTCCTCTTTGTTTGTTTTATCTTATACGTGTTAGTAAAAAACCTACCAGGTGTTATGCCTACTATACTACCACCACCAGAACCACCTTGAGCTATAGCTATTCCTGGACTTATACCAACTATTGAACCGCCACTTTGACCAAAGGGCACAACTTCAACGTCTAGAATTTATTTACAAATAATAAAAACTTAATACTAATGGCTTTTTATAACATGAATGCAACAACAACTACCTTCATCCAATTTCTCTGGTGTGGTTTTAGTTGATTCTGATCCCAAATGTGTGACATTAGAAACTTGTGTCTGTTTTGGTTCATTACCCACCACTGACCAGGGTCTTGGTTTTTGCAGTACTATAGGTGTGCGTAAAATACCATTGCCATTTTTAACAATAACACTTGATGACTCAATATGACTTTTTATAGAATCTGTGCTGGGCGAACGGGTTTTGTCTTCCCGTCCAGAAGAGACTTTCAATAGCCTTTCTGCAGGAGTGGGTAACGAATCCATACCGTCCGTAGCTCCACCGCTTTCTGTACGCATTTTAACTAATGGCGATTTTCGACCCACCAAGGGCGAATACTTTTCTAAATTATCTGTAGATCTGGAGCGTGTAGCCCATGCAGCACCTCTCAATAAAGGAGAATTACGTTCCAATTTAATAGGTTTACGTTCTTCTAAGATAGGTGTTGTTTCTTCTGAGGTCATATGATCGTTACCATTGCGACTCATTGTCGGACTATCGACAAATGACAGCGAGCTGCATTCCTCTGATGTGGGTGATACTAAGGGTGTAAGGGTTGTTGGAGTTACCGAACCAGGTCGAAAGAATTGATCTAGACCCTCACCAATTTCTTTAGTTCCGCCGCTCTCCATACCCACCAGTGGCCGGGTGGGCGCCCGAGTTTTAGCCCGCTTAGGTCGACCTTTGACTAGATGCTGCAGCTGAAAAGAAGCACTTGGCAATTCAGTTATAGAGTCACAACACTCATCGCCGCCTCCATCATCTAAAGCCATTCTGCTGTCTCCCGTACCATTATCACAATTTATCGATGAATCTCGCCTTGACATCTGCGACGTGGAACGATGGGATGATGGCGATTCCAATAAATCGGGTATGTGACCCAAACTCAAATTCTCCACTACCGATTGTGGTCGCACCTTTCGTTGTGCTATCGAACGTCTTTTGGTGGGCATATGTGGTGTAGCCTAAATTTGTATACATTTTAAACTAATTAAAACGTTGTTTCTCAATTTTATTTATTATAAAAGGGATAGAAAAAATTTATGAAATATGAAAAGTTCATGCTGTTTGATTAAAACGTTATCGCTATGTAAAATGAATAAATATACATAAGGGTAATACAATAAAGGATAATATAAAAAAGGAAGAATAAATAATAAAAAAACAAAAAAAATTACAGAGTCACGCATTTCAATGTAACATTCATTATTTTAAAATTCTTCCAATAGAAAAAGAAACATGAAGTAAGAAAAATAATACAGGATACGTCATATAGACCACTTCATTTAATAAAATTTTTGAAAACCAAATTTTTATCAATTTAAAATGATTTGTAAATGAAATGTTGCTTTTTGATGTAGACTGGGATTTTAAATTAGAATATATTTTAAAAATAGTGCATTATTATAGAATGTATCATAAACTAAAATTAAATAAAATGTCATTACATTGTAGGTATTGCTTGCAAATGGGAAAAAAGTAAAAATTAATAAAAATTAATCAAGCATGTTTCATAGAGGAAAATAATAAACAAAAGACATTTCAAAAGTTATCTTAGGTCACTGGTATTGATGTTTAAAATAATTCTGGAAATATTTTAAGTTAATTTTAAGACTTTGTCAATGACGTAAAATAACACTGATTCAACAAAGACAAGTATATAATATTGCATATAGAAATTGTAAGAAAAAATATTGAGAAATTGATAATGATGCTTTGATTTTGTTTACCAAGACAAACTACTTACAAGGTTGAGATATTCCAATTTCTGTATATATTTTTTTATATTTTTCAGAATTTATAAATTGGTTTAATTTTTTAACGATTTTTTTGTGTTCAAATTTTAATTTTGTTTAAATAATTTTGATTTTATGTAGCGGATGATTAATGATATTTTTTATTTGTAAATTTTGTTTTTCGTTGTGAAAAGAGAAGGGGAAAGACACATAAATAAATAAATATGTTTGTTTCGTTTTTTGTTTGATTATTAATAAAAAAAAACTTAAACGTAACAATATAATATATATATATATAAGTAATAAATATGTAAACCATTAAAAACAACATTTAAATTCACTAAGTGCATTCAAAATATTGAATTTTGTCCAAATCTTTGTTTTTTTGTCTTCTTTTTACATTTTTCCAATTAAAAATTTGTTTTCTTCTAAGTGTAGTAGGTATATGGAGTTTTTATAATTTCTTCCATGACTCTAAATGGCAATAGCTCTCTAAGAAGTATATGATGAATGGTTATGTTGTATGAAATGTAAATAATGTAATGTGAATGATATTTTTAATGTATGTAAGTCGTTATTTTACGTTTATATATGTATATGTTTATATTGTAAAACGTTTTTAACCATTTTGGCGGTTTGGATCAACACTTACAGTGGGTGATTCTATTCCTAGTTTGGGAAGTATGGAACCACGACCTGGTCGAATAATCAAACCATCAGTATCCTGAAAAAAAATTAATATAGTAATTTTTTCTTTTTTTTCTTTTAATTAAGTTCTGTGTAATTTTGTATAAAGTATATAAAGTTGTATACTAAATAATTAATTATATTTATATACGCATCATATCCCACTAGCAAATAACCCTTTACAATTTTGTTAGTAATCCTTTCAATTCTATTTGATGAATTTTGATTCTATTATATCTAAAATGATTCTAATAATGTGATAATATTTGTAGTTTTTAAAGGCAGTTGCACATCATTTTGATAACTACAAAATAGAGTTGTTTCTGTAGTCATTATTTAAAAATTCTCAAAAGCATACGTGTTTCACACTTTATACATATACGAATGTATAGTATAATATACCAAACTTTATTAATTTAAATTTAATTATTTTTTGACTAACGAACTTCGACTTTGTACTCGGTGTAGTGTAACAGACCAGAACCTCTGGTGGGAATCAAACCTACAACAATCATGCTAATGGTCTAGCAACACTACCTACTAGACTACCAGTGCTATACTACCGAACTATATAAATTATATTTACAAATTGTAAAGTATAATACCAAAAAAATACTCTTTCTATTATAAGGTAATCACTTAATGCTAAATGTAAGTAATACATGAAGTAGAAAAAATTAATTAGAAAAAAGTACTAGAAATATAAACATATGTTTGACATACATACATGCAAAGGTTGAAATGTTCGCTTTCAAGCATAGAAATGGTTTAAATAGTATTATTGGTCAGATCAGTATAGCCTTTCACATAAATATTGTATGTCTAAAGGGGTATGTAAAAGAACTTTATAATTTCCTCTCAAAATAAGACTGACGTATAATGGTATTTAGATAGCAGTCAAAAAGATTTTAAATATTGTTTGTATATACAGAGATTTATTTGTTCAGAATACCAAACATTTAACATTTTATTTCTACCTATCACAGCTCAGCTTCAACTGATCACTTCCAAAATTTATTTCTTATCGGATCTATTCAGCCCAAATTCAAGTTTAACCTTTGTGAGGCAGTAATGTACTTTATTTATAGAAATCACCTAAATATTTATTTCTTGTATAAAATGAAAAAACTAAAAAACCGGATTCTTAACTATAAATATGCAAATTAACTATTTAAATATTCGTTGTATGGATATATTGGCTATGAAAAGATCTTGCCACTTTAACGATTGATTTTGTTTCGATTCAATGAAAGAAATTGAAGGGGAAGCAATTTATAAAAATTTTGAAAGTTTTTTAACAATTTCAATTAGTTAGATATTTATAAATGTAAATTATGTATTAAAGTTATACAGTTTTGCATACTAAAGCACACGTTAACAGTTAGCAATGAAAAGGTACCAACAAATTGATGCCACCTTAAATAGGTAACCACATCAGAAGAACAATTAAACAGCTCAAAATGAAAACATGTAAATAAAATTGTTTATTGTTGATACTGATAAAAAAACAAATGATAAGAACATTATAATAAAAAAAAAAAAAAAAGTTAAAAGGATAGTAAATAGATATACAGACATATAAAATATTTCTATATTAAAAATATAAAATAATTAATAATCATATCAACATATTGTATTTATGAGGGTACTCTTGTTTCGTTGTCAAAAAATTTGTAAAATGACAAAGTTACTGAGATACTGTATATAATTGTCATGTTAAATAAATTTAATGTTTACAAATATTATTAATATTAGATTGTTTAATTACTTACATGACTCGATTGACTACGTACAATATCTGGAGTTTGCGGTTCATCCAGCATAACTGAAGGTGAATCAGCAATTCCTAAACCACGACGATAACGCGTTAAAGCCTCCAGAACTTCATCTGTAGCTCGATCAGAAATGGAAGCAGCCAATGATTGTTCAATTTCACTGGAATTTATAAATTATTACGAGAGACAGAGACGTGAATCATTTAATACATATTTCAAAGAATATAATTAATACATTAAAAAAAATCGAATTAATAAAAGGACATTTACTTTTTTAACTTAAACTTGATTTGTAAATGCTTATCACCATTTACATCATCACTGTTATCGTTCTTGTTAAATTGAAAAACTTTTTGAAAATTATTATTTTGGTTTAGTATATTAAAATTTACTCCACAATTTTCTCTTAGAATATTTGTATCATTATTATTAAAATTAGTTAAATTTTCGCTTGATTTTTGGAATTTAAGAAATTCCTTTGAATTCTGATTTTGTTTTTGTATATCGCTATTTTCTTGTTGCAATTTTGGTTTAATTTCGATAACTTGTAAATCTTGGAGTTGCAATAACTTCTCCTTTTGTTCGTTTTTGATTTTGTTGTTACTTTTTAATGTAACAAAATTATTGTCATCGCTATCGGGAGCTATTTCATAGGTGGAAGAACCAAAACAACAACAAAGTGCTTTAGTAATACGGCCCATTTTACGCTTGTAATAATTAAATTAAAGATTTTTGTGTAATTAATAAAGGAATATTGTATAGCGTCTTATAAACGATGCCATTTAGGTTTGTTTTGTATTTTAAGACTGCTTGTGCAAATTTATGAGTTGTTTAGTGTTCGTATGCACAGCCACACTTTAGCTTTAAAATAAAAATACTAATATGTATATATGTATGTATGTATATTATATACACAAGGAAAACATTTGTTTTGCTTTTTCGTTCATTGTTTGATTTTGTTTAATGCTGAGAGTCCATATTTATTTTAACGTTTTTTCCAATCTTTGAAGCTCTCAGCAGGTCATAAAAGAATTACTTGTTTTTTCTTTTCACAAAAGTTTCAGATTTTGTCTCTGTATTAAAAATAACTTCATAAGGCCTCGGTGCCAACGATACTAATTTTAAGAAACATACATATGTTATTCTTAGTTGTATCCACCTTATATTCACATATCAATCATATATTCTACTATAGATCGTTTCAACTGCTAAAAGAATTTAATTAATCTGGGTGATAATTTTTAAATTAAAAAAAAAAACTTAAATTATGGCCTTAGAATTTTTAATTGTAGTATTTACAAAATATATAAAATACAGTTGAAAATATTAGAGACATGATTGTTCTTAAATATAAGCATATAATAAATAAATATTTGAACCAATAGAGAATAAACTCTTTTACGGACCTCTACTACAAAATACTATGTGCAACGTACTTCTCGTATTCATTTATAATCTTATCAATTAGAGAGCCACAATTGTAGGAGAATTAAAAAAAACAAAACCCCTTTCGTCTCACTCTCACACAAGTACTTTTTGTCGTCAGTAGTTATGAAATTTATTTATCAAATATGGCTAGGGTTTGTAAAAATATTCAAGCTAATAGCGGATACTATATGTATACAAAAAGTTTGTGAATAAAATTTAATGTATTGTACTTTCTCCTCAATTCTCGTTCAACAAAATATTTCATCGAATTTATAACTTGTATGAATCATTTTAACGTGTATTGTTTATCGATAAACAATTCATAAGAGAGACGAAAATTTTTAAAGAGAATAACAGACGATATTATTATTGAATAAAACGTTTTCAGATTAATAATACAAATATTTTTCATCTGAAGCCCTAGCTACATGCCTAGGCGGTTTTTTTGTTTGTTTTGAAAAAAAATAAATAAAATATTTGATGAATAAAAAAAAATATTATATATCAGTTACATGTGAACTAGTTTGTTTATTGAGTTAGAACAACATCATGGTCATTTGAAATACTTTAATCAGATAAAATATCTTGAAATGTGTTTTTACTCTAATATAGAAGAGATAAAATCCAGTCATCAGCTGCTATGTAATTAATGAACATTTATCTTTAATTATATAATGAAGCCAAATGAAAAATTCGAATAATAATAGGAATGAATTTAAAAATTTATAAGCTTTTTGAAAACACTCTTGTTTTATCAAATTCAAAATTTTTTGTGATATTATTGAATGAAACTGTGATATAGGTTATAAAAAAAATCCTCAATCATTTTCCTTTTTCCCCTTTCTTTTGTTATGTAACGTTAAAATATTGAAGTTGTGTTTAATTTTAAATATTTTAGTATTATTCTTTAATGATTCTTACCTTACTTTATTCATAATTTCACTGCCAGCATTGTTAAGCAAACAATTTTGTAGAAAATCTTCTGGTACAGTTAAACGTTCTCCTAAAACTTTACGCAGATCCTGTATAACAACCTGATTGCCCAACGTTTTAGGACATTGTTCTACACCTGTACGTATCATTGTCTCTAATGTTTCTTCTAAATAGCTTTGAATGGTATAGCTTAAATCACTGGCAATGCGTGTCAGTTTGACTTCTACTGGATGTGTTTCACAGCGAACGGATTCCTGTAATTTTGGCATTAATTGTTTACAATTTTCAGCATCTTCTATAAGGCGCTGAACTGCTGACGATGAGGATGAATCACTACTGCTCTTAGCTATCGAAATAGTATCTTGGGTTTCAGCCACAAGTTTGTCGACCAACTGGTGAGTAGATGAAAGCATAAAGCCATGTTGTAAGCGAAAACCTTGGCCACCAGTCCGTTTTAGGCCAGCACCATTACGTTGCAAAAGCTCTTGCATTTTGCGCATTATAGTATCGGTTTTATCGGGATGATTTTTTAAATGTGGTGCTATATCAAAAACCGGAAATGGTATGTTACGCATGGTGTAATTATTTTCAAGAGCATAAACAATATCAGCATAACCCTGTAGGGTTATATTGTTTTTATCCAAATAAATGGTACGTAATTTATTATTGATCTGCAAAGCCTTGGCCAACAGACGAGCGCCAACGTCGCCCATATAATTGCCAGATATATCCAATTTTTGTAAACTTTGATTACTGCCCAAAGCATTTATAAAATCGTGTATATCATTTTTAAGCTTATTTTCGGATAAAACTAATTCGGCCAAAGGAAAGTCGTCCTTTTGTATAAGATTGACCAAAGCATCCATAACAGTGGGTACATGTTTCAGTTTCATGCCAGTTAAACTACGGCACATATTTAATGTGCGTATCGAGGGATTTTTCGAGATAGCAGTTAAAACAGGAGCTAATTCAACATCTAAATCTAGGAAATAAAAAACGAAATAATTATTATATCTTAATTAATAAGAAATAAATTCAAAATAGCTGTACTTACTATTGTCACTTATATCTAAGCTTTGTAAAACGCGAACACCATGTATACATGATTCTAAAACATGTGCACCCTGGGCACCTAAGACATTGCTACTTAAATCTAAGTACAGCCCAGCTGTTGATTCGTTGCATGCTAAGCCAAGCAGTAAATTTCTAGAAGTACACAATAAATTGTGAACCGCCTTATTAGTTTTCAAAATTTAATTAAAAGCCTTAATTCGTTTCTAAAGTAATAATTTTATTTACGGTCAAGAGTTTTAAAAAAATTTAGTTTTACTTCTTTTCTAATAACTTATCAGT
>QOCX01000003.1:661984-673604 GCA_005959815.1 Sarcophaga bullata
TCAAAAACAGCAGAAATTTATTAAAATTTATTGGGAACAAATGATTAAATTAATAAAAAAAAAATATTAAATAATTAATTAATATTAATTATTATTTGTATTATTTCACTATTTAATTAATTTTCTATTTACAAATTACAAACAAATTTTGTGTCAAAAAATAGATTTAAAATTGTTAAATAGTTTACTATTTTCCCGTTTATAAACTGCTTTTCATTGCAATCTTATTTTTTAACTAAAATATTTGACATATCTTTTAAGAGGACTTACTTTAATGCTTCCATTGGCAGTTTACAACCAGCAATATTTAAATGTTTTAAACTTAAAGTACTGGTAAAGAATTGCTTGAACGAAGGTGGTATCTCTTTGCCTTTTTTTGTGCTAAACGAATTGTATGAAACATTAAGATGAGCTAAATGCGTTGCACAACCACGTAAAAGGGCACCAAATAACTATAAAAAAAAAAAACAGTACAATACGTTGAGAAGTTTTAGTTGCATTTGTCAACAAGAAACAAAGTACAAATTTATACTTACATTCTCTAAAGTTATATCAGTCGAAGAGAGATCTAAATATTCTAAAACATTTGGTTGTGCTAAAAAATTATGTAAATTCTGCAAAATAAAATAAACATTATGAATGTATATTGTAACAATAATAAAAAAATTGAATACATTTTAAAAGATTCAATACTTACTGTTATATCATCTTTAAGACTGTTACCACTTAAATCTAAATATGTTAAAGAATTTGAAATGCTTTGATTGAGCGATAGGGAATGTGACATTTGATTAACACCCTTAGAGGTAAGGCCACAATGAGCTAATGCTAATTTGCATAAACCTTTTGACACTTTAGCTATCGGTCCTGCCAAATGTATTGCACCTGTAAACATTTTTAATAGAAAATTTAATTACTAATCTTTATATTTAACTAATGGGAATGGAAAACACTCAAACAAGCTTTAATAAAGTGGTCTCAGCTTTATTTTTGCAATATGCGTAAAAATAAAAACAAAATCAACAAAATCATTAAATTCGTTGAAATGAAATTATTTGATTTGGTCATGCAAAACATTAAGATCAATGAAAAAACATTAAGATGGTAAAATGAGTGATAAAATTGTATAATTGGGTAGTTTATACTAATTCAACCCGTTTTAATGTCGGTAGGATACAAACAAAAAAATATATTTATTTATTTTTTAAATTACACTGAATTTTTAATATTAATTATGACAATAAACATCTTGAAACATTTATACACAAAAAGCTCCTCAAATTTTCTAATATTATGTCCCATAAAAAGCAATATACTGAAATACTAATATGGAATTTGTTTTTGACGCTAACGTATAACTAGATAACTGATGATTAAAACAAATTTCGTATACTAGATTATTTTTTATTTTATTAAGTTATCACATTATTTCTAAATCCGTGTCCATTTATTTTCCTAAGCTTCATTATGATAAAACAGTATATTGCATTAAACTTTTCTTTTCTTGTATTGACAAATGACGAAGGTGAAAACATCGATATATATTTTTAAAACAAGTAAAAAAAATTAAAAATATAAATTAAATTGAAAATATACTCAATATTTCTTCAAATAAAGAAAATTTTGTAAATCAGATATTTGAGTCTTTGTTAAATAAGTTTTAAGCTAATACAGGTGCAGATGTATGTACCTATGTATGTATATATGCATTTACATTTTATTTTTTAGTATGAAGAATTCTGAATTGATAGAAAAATTAACACTGATGTTGTATGAGTAAGAAGCATATAAAAAAAGCATTGAAATTAAATAAATTGTATGAGAAAAAAAAACTTTTTGAACATTTAAAGTCATTGCTATTATTTGTTTTGTATTAAGTCTTTAATTATTATTTTTAATTTTTGTTTGTTTTGTAGTTATTCAAACCTTGAACAATATTTCCAAGTAGGGCGCATAATGAACTTGCACCTTTACGTTTTAAAGTGAAATTTTTTTAATAAAAATAAAAAGGTAAACATACGAAAGAAGAAAAAAGCAAGGAGGGTATACATTTTTAATAAAGTCAAAACGGACGGAAAAGGGTCAAAATTATATTTATATTTGAGTTAGTAATGGACTACTCAGTATTACAATTATGTTATACATAATTACAATTTTGTTTTACCTTTTATTAAGAAAACTACATATCGTACATATTGAGATAAAATAAAATTTTTTACCTTTATCCTCAATTATGTTATGACTCAAATCAATAGTTCGTATTGCAGGATTATTGTTTGTAATCACAGAGACAGCCAATTTATGAAGAAAATCCGATCTGAAAACATTAAAGTTTATAGTATAGTCGTACAGTATAGTTATTGAAAGACTCGAAAACTCTGTAGTAATTTATGTAAATAAAACTAACTTTTAAATTACTATTTGCGCTTCAATGAAGTATGCATATTTTTTTTAATACAATGATAAATTTGCCATAGTATAATGAATAAATTTGGTAACGCTGTATTTTTTGAGATTGATTTCTATTGGTGGATCAGAAAATACAGGCTGACTTAGTAAAAATAAATACGCTTTAAAATGAGTTTGAAATTTACTTAGTAAGCCATTTTACTGATTGTTGTCATTTTGGCAGTAATTTCAACATATAAAAATAGCAAAAGCTAAATCTATTTGGCATAAATCAAATTTTAGAAGAAGTTCTTATGAACAAAGTTCTGCTGTGGAAACAAACTTCAACTAAATTATATTTTTGAAGGCACATTAGAAACACTTTTTTTGGTCTTATGTTATTTCTTTATGGAATATTCAATACTGTTGTCAATCCGTTATAGAATAGTGAGACGAAATATCGAAATATGGTTGATAATTATTTAAATAGGGCAACATTTCCTGCTGAACCCAAATGTGAGTAGAATATACAGTTCAGTAGAAAAAACTCACCTTAAACATAGGGCTTCCAAATGTAACTCTTCGAGCCACATAGAACGCTTGAGCACATGTAATATACGTTCTAACGTTTCATTTGATAAACGCATATGAGAAGCTTTTAAGCCACGAAAAAATGTGTTGTATTCCAAAGCCGATACAATGGCCATTAAGTCTCTATAAAAAATAAATAAAAGTTAAATACAAATTTTAACACAAAAATACTTTGGCTTACTTTGGTTCTAAATGATCAAAATCACGTAAATTTAAAATTCTCGTATCGTGTGACAAATAAATTGTGTCAATATCCCAGGCAACCTCTTCTCTATATGGGACACCATGAAAATCACACATGCAGGCATATTGTGTACTAAAACCTCCACATGGTCCAACATTGCGGGGATCTGATGGTCGAAATTCTTCTGAAAATATTGTTTCTCTTTCCGGTGGTTGTATATCAATCTGAAACAAAAGAAGTAAATACAAATAAAAACAACATTTTAAATAAAAACAATAACTGTCTTATATTGTGTTTTCGTGTATTTGTATTATTCAAGTGCATGAAAAAAGAAATATAAAAACAGTGTCGACCACACTATAACATTGTTAAAAAGTTTTTAATTACTTTTGACATCATTTTTCTGCGCTAAACATTGCTAAATGCCAACTTGAGAAGTTACTGACCTATGAAATGCTTTTCTTTTGTTAATTTTTTTTTTAAGCAAACAAAAGTTGTAACAGCAAAAACGTCTGCCATAATAGTAATATTTTACAGAAATGATATCGTATAAAGACTGGAATAAAGTTTAGATAAAAAAACTGTTATACGGATATCTAAATAAATTATAACATTATTCTTTAGTGAACTTAACAGAATTGGATACATACATATATGATATGTAGTAAAAGGATATAATATGTATTAGAAGATATACATATGTAGACTTGTGTATATCTTCTAATATATGAATGAGATTCGATTGGATTAGACGCTAACTAGTGTTAGAAATATAAAAAATATAAGATTGGGACTTAAAAGTGATTTTGTGATTGGCGATTCAAAATGGCGAGCCCGTGAGGTTAATTTTCGTGTTAAAGTTTTATTAAACTCTGAAACGCTAATTGTGGGTCGTCATTCGAACATTCTTGCGATTGCCGAGAAGGTAAAAGTTGCACAATAAAGTTTAGGTAAACTTTAAAACACTGTTTGGGGTCTATTCAACAATAAGCCAAAACTGGCGATGATTCTCCACAAACTGTGCTGATCCCACAATTTTCGGCCTGAAAGTGTTTTCTGGGTATAGTTTGCTGCTAAACTCTTAATTCGAAGCTGCCCTTGCAAGAGTTGGAACGTCTGGTGAAAGCAATAGCCTAGAAAACGTCTACCTTGGCCAGTAGGAGAGGAATTGTATTCTGTGAAAATACCATCAAAAATATATGTATGTATATAAATTGTGTCTAGCCTGCAGGTCCGGGAGCATGGTTGGGATGGTTTTTAGATGTGTTTAGATGTGTGTTCTTTTCTTTGCATGGCAAATAAATTTGTTGTTTTCTTATAAATGTGGAGAGAATTTCAAATGGAATTATCTTTAAAATTGCGATGTGTTACTGAGCAAAACTTGCATATTTAATGTAAAGAAATCATTTTATTTACGCCTTCAATTTGATAAAATAGATGACCAAGTTTTTCAAAAAGTATTAATCACTGTATTGTAGCTTAATTTAAAGTCAACTTAACAGACTAATCTGATATTGAAGTGTTATTACATACTTGCTGCATTGTTTGGTATAATCACGATTTTGTCTAAAGGTGCATGTTTATATGCAGAAGCAATTTGTAAACAATACTTATTTACGGAGTTCATCGCATTTATATAAGATTTGTTAAGTACTTAAGCAGAGAAAACAATTTTATGTCACGCGAAATGTAATGCAGCATTAACGTTCGTGGTTTACTTAAATATATTGCACAAAAGCAAATGCATACCAAAATACTACTACATTTGTGATACATTTCGAATAAATAGTGTAATGCAAATAATTTGTAGACAATTTCTTATTTTATAAAATTTCTGAATTAAAATTAGTTATATTTGATAATTTTAATTATCATTATTTTTGTATAGAAGAAGAAACATTGGTTGATGGTCAAAGGAATATTATTGACAAAATTTACCATCAACTACAAAAGAAAATCGTTAAAAGTGATTAAAAATCAACTGGGATATCTAAAAAAAAAAATATCCGACAAAAATTGTCACACTTGACCCTACTACTTCTCCTGCAATATATTATTTAAATTACAATACAATGCACGCCATTAGTGGAGTCCGTCCTCTTAGAGTTGGTCTCAATGATAAACAAATTCATGGGAGTAAATACTGCGACACTTTTCACGCACATATAAAATTTCATTTAAGGTAAATTAGCCGTGGATTTCTGCCTGAAGAACAGAACAGTATTTTGATTTGTCTACCGATTTACAGATTTACTTTAAACGGTTTGTAAAAGATCATAATCGGATATAGATTTATCGGAAGAGAAATCTACCGCCTGGCTGAGTGTCATGGTTCTATTAAATAAGTTATCATATATTACGAAATATTATATAAATGTATTTTTTTTTATTTGAATTATATTTATTAACCTGATTAAAATAATACCGCGTATAAATATACTCAAACGTTAAAATGCTGAGACACATTATTTATGTAAGAATTAAATAAATGTAGGTCTTTATGTCATTAGTAAATGTAGTAAAAATAGAAGGAAGAAAAATTATTTATGCATATATGCAAGTAAACGTATTATGCTAACAAGTTTACTTGTACAAAGTGCGTAAGATGTAGACTGACTTTATTTTTAGAAAAAAAAAAGAAAGCGTACATTGGATTAAAGTGGAAAACTCTAGCGATTATTTATTTGCCTGCACATAATTTGCTACTGTTTTACACCACAAAAAAAAAAAAAAAAACATTAAATGTGATATAATTTTTTTGAATCTAAATTTAAAAGGCAGAAACAATTTTATGAAAACAATTGTATGTTTCAATGCTCCAATACATATTGTTTAAATTGTTTCAACGCAGTAAAATTTCATAGTTTATTTATATTAAAAGTTTAATTTTCAATAAATGTCGCATGTACATATAACATTTAACACATGAGTATTTATATTATTCGTTTGAGAAATCTATTCTCATGTTTTTAAAATAATCTTTGTTTGTAAAAATATAAGATAAAAAAGAATTATTCTACGTTCAGATTTTCCAAAATGATATCCTATGAAAAAAAAGGTTAAGCAAATAGAAATACCTTCATAATAAGGGAAACCATTTTAAGAAGACATTTAATAAATATTTAAAATTGTAGACTGATTTGAGCTGAAATTCGAAAAGAAAACTTCTGTCATACTGACGAGTTAACCTTCAATTTGAAACATTTTCATTCATGCTTAACATGCTAAAAATTTATAAACTCTAAAAGTATAAAACTCACCTTCCTTATAATATACTTTAAAGGAACTGTTGGAAATATTTGTTTTATAGCCGATGCTAAATCGGTTAGAATCACATCTGCATTCTGCAAAAATAAATAAAAAAAATTATGTAATATATTATATTAATAACGTTATGGAGCAAAATAAATTCATTCGAATTTATAAGCATACATACCGAACTAAAATTTCCTGCATCACCTGTTGTCGCAAAATTATATGGACGATCGTTGGTCACAATGGAAAAATGTGTTGGTTTTTTACTTTCTACCGCTTGTATGTCCAGATAATGGAAATGGCATTCAATCTGAAAGAAATATAAACAAATTATTGTCATAGTATACATTACAATCACAATAAACACGTAGCAGTTTAAATATAAATATTTCAGAAGAAAAATAATAACGTTTTCCTTACTAACCTTTGTGGGAACTTTTGCAATAAGCAAATATATACGCACTGGTGTAAAGACCTGTAAGTAAACAGCGGAATGAAAAGGGAAACTCATTTAAGTTATCTTTGAATAAATAAAGTCTTATAAATTGTTTTAAAATTTGTTAATATTCTAAAAATAAAAGAGAATTTATTTCAAGTGACCCAATTTAACTGAAGTACACAAACCTTTTGAAGTAATTTAAGTAATAGGGACATTTTTAACCAAAGTGGCCATTAGTAAAATAATAAATAGTCATTACTTTGCTCTAAATAACTTAAAAAAGCATTTTCATTAGGCAACCTTAAAGATTTTTTGTTGAGCAATTCCTGCTAAGGGGTGTGATTGCTACTTAAAGATTAGTGCTAACGGATTACTGTGTGCATATTGGTATGTTTACTGGTAATGATTTGATATTGTTATTGGATCATCAGGCTAATTTGGTTAGTGACGAGCTGGTGCATGACATATTGGAACATGGGGCTCTTTTTTGGTTGGAAATTGAGGGTATGTAGTAAATTCTAAGTAGCAAATATATGCTGCCATTGTATAATAAAAGACTTGTAACCTCCTTTTATAAAGTTGTGACTTTTTCAAAAATTTTAAAAGTACATCATGTATTTGCCTTATATTAACACTTAACTAAATCCTTTTCGTACTGAAACAAATATTGAATTTACATTTATAAATTACTTTTATATATTTTTTTTTAATTTTTTACTTGAAATATGTTCGTGGAAAAACTATAACGCTAACGAATTAATCAATTTCTACAACTTAATTGAAAACGAAGTGAATGTTAAAGAAAAAAAAATTGATAATAAAAATTTGCAATAGTTAATGATTTCAAAATCGAAGTAATAATAAAAGAATCTTCAAGAGACACGCAATACATTACGTTTTGCAATTGCGTGGTGGCGGTGGAGGTGTTTTAAGTATCGAGTGTTCATGTTCATGTTCAATTGATCATGATTCTATTCATTTTTGCAACTCAACATCTATTCATCTTATTTGCAGGCTACAAATGGTTTAAATATGTATGCGATTGCATATGTATATTTGTTTGTGGCTGTAGGTGAATCTGTGTAATTAACACCATTTGGAAAAAAGAAGAAGAAAAAATTTAATGTTTAGAGGCGAATTATATTTTATCAATCCACTGTTGCATGCAGTTTTAAAATTTCAGCATGTGTGTTGTAAATAATTTACTACATGAAATATGATCATATTCATAAATATTTACACCCTCTCTACTATAATTGGATAGTCTGCTGGCCTTACTATACGTCTGTCTGCTCATACGTATATTTTATAAGTAGATACTCCGACAAGGACAAACTGTGTAAATTAATGATTTTTTGGTCATGGATGAAAACATTTTATTCCATAAGAGAAGAAAAGAGACGAATAAGCTAAACGCTCGGATGCAAGATCCTTTATACTCGACGTACTAATCTAAAAGAATTAAAACGGCACGGAAAGAAGAAAAATCTTTTTTTTTCATTTTTGATAATTTCTTTTTTTTTTTGTTTTCTTTAAAAGAAAAATACAAATTTACAAATAAAGTGCCATTTTATACAAATTGGAGCAGTTAAACAGGTGGGTATTAAGAAATTAAATAAGAAATTACAAGATAATATTTTCTATCAACCGTGCGCACTGTTAATGCCCCATAATACTGTAAACGAGGAAAACAATGGACAGAGCCTTTTTATCTTTTTTCCTCTTTTATATATAGGGATCACGGCAGATAATCTTGTCTTTGTAGTTGGAGACCGAATGCTATATAATTTAAACTGTGAACATATGTTTGGTACTAGCATGCTAATCGAAGTGTGTAATGAGCAAAATGAAACAACTTTAAGAGCTTTTTAAACACACGTAGTATAAATGTGATCTATTTAGGAGGGTAATAAAAAGTCGATAATATTTTCAATGTGTTTTTGTTTCATAAAGCAAAAAATTATTTTTTTTTCCTTTATAGTGCATCTTATAACATAAAATGTTGAACACTTCTGTTAAGGATTTCTGAATAATATTCTGAAAACAATGAGATGATGAAGATCACAAAGTTCTACAATATTCTAAACATTACGGGATATATTCTATTATTAGGAACACGTTAACAGCATTCAATTTAAATGCATGTTAAAGAATTCTTGTATCGGCAAAACAAGAAAATCGAGCGACAGTTTTATTATTTGCTGCCTATTGCCTCTTTTTAAACAAAACTCTTGTTGGAACAACAGACATTTTGAAAAAGTTTCATTTGTTTGGCAAAAAACAAAGTTTTTAAGAAAATTATAAGTAAAATCACACTTGCATTCAGTCAGTGAGTTTGCTTGATAGAATGTCAACAACCCAAGAAGGAGGAAAGTTAAAAGATACTGTAAATGACGGCGCCTTTAATTTATTTTATTTCAATTATTTTGAACTGTATTGAGAAAAAAGAATTTAAAATGGATGTGATATGAAAATAGATTTGAATTGAAAGAATTAGAAATTTATTTATGAAAATATATTATTAAAAAATGTTTTTTTAGATATACCTCCCACCTTATCCATTATTAACGCTAATGAAGATTACGTTCGATTTTATATTATAAATTATGATAGTTACGCAGCTCTATAAAATAGAAGTAAAAATAAATCCTCGATCCTTTTGTCAGAAAACTAGCTCAAAGAATGAGAACAACAAGTAACTTCTTAAGATGTAACGTGTCACATCATTTCGGCAATTACAACACCAATCGTGCTGACTGTGGGAAACCATACTGTATGCAACTGTAGTTAGACCTCTGTCTGTATCCTATCTTCGCATTTCTACCACTTTGCCTTTAAAACATATGCAAACCATCGAGCTTTTTTTGTATACAGCCTTTTTCTAGTACCTCCAATCGTAGTGTCTACGATATTTAGTTCTAGGGGTATTCATTACTTATATGGCGGACTCCCACTATTTTAATTATTTGATTTACATTTGAGATTATTCCAGCGCCAGGGTATATTGTTGGCATCATAAATCAAAATTGGTAGTTTCTAGTTTTTTACAGTAAAGGATCATAAAGACTATTAACCTTTTCTGTAGTCTGGCTTGCTGTCTTTCACATAATATCAAGTAAGGTAATCAGAATATTTTCATCTCAACGTCAAAAATCGAACTTATACAATGTGATTTGCAAATTACTAAATCGAAATATTAAAACACATAATAGATTTCTTTTTACTACACCTAACATATATATATGGATAAAACTCTTGGTATATACATATGTAGTACGAACATCTATAATGTGATAGAGGGCACAGTTGACTGGTTTAATTAGTATAGATTTTTTTGTATTCCCTTTTGTAAAACATAAAATAAATTTAAATAAATAAAGCCAATTGTTGTAATATATATAATAATATATATAATATTTCTTGTCAAATAAAGTTGTATATTTTAGTTAAAAAAAAAAGTTTCTACTTTTTCTTCCTTCTTGTCATTTAACACTTGAATTCCTTTATTCTTTTGTTTTGTTTTTCATACCAATACTTATAAATATTGAACTAATACTATTATGTCCTGTTATAGTGGTGTTTGGGATTCTATGCACAACAGTGTATATGCATACATATGTACATATATACATACTTAAATAGTCTTCCTTTAATTGCTAGTGAATTGGTGTTTCATGTTGCATGGCTCTAGCAGTTTATGTTGCTATGGAAGATTACGGCATTTAACACATGATTTAGTAATTGTTAAACAAATTAGCAAAGAGTATAAGAGTTAAGAATTGTATACCCTTAAAAACACGGTAGTTAATTTACAGTAGCCGATGGTAGAGCGTTACAGTGGAAGACTTAAATTTGTTCTATTTTTTTACATTAATTTTGTTCTGGAAACATTAAAATTTTTAGAAATAATAGACAAAAAAATTATGTAACAAAAAATGCACCCTGTACATAAATATTTTAAAAAATATATTTTAAAAAGACTACCGCAGTTAATTCTATATTCCTAATACCAACTAAAAAATATTGGTTGTGCGAAATGTATACAATTAATGCGGAAAAAAATCATCGACCCAAGTATTTTATATTTCAGAGAGACTACTTTAAATTCGAAAAATGGGTATATGTATCAATGTCGTAACACGAGTTATATACTCGACAAAAATATAATTAACTTATTCGAAATGAACTAATATTAATATTAACCAATATTAATTCTCAATAAATTGATGCAATATTGTTTAATTCCTTCAACTACTCTGTTTTGTCATTTTTTGTCTCCAATTTAACCATATATTTCACTAAGATTTTTGTATGACGACCCAACACCGATTTAACACTCTCTGCAAAGATACATAAACAGTAATCGAATCAATATCATTTTGATTTAAAGATAAATTAGTAAAAAAAAATAATATAAAGAGAACAAATTTAATAATATCAAGTACAAAAAGTTTAAATAAATAAATTCAAATAGACAACATCCGTGGAAATACCAGTGAATATTATGGTAGTTATTGTCATACAGAGTCACTGTATAGTAATCGTTTAAATAATATTGTGTAAAATAATGCTGTGATAAAACAAACGTTATAAAAAAAGAATTTCTGTGAATTTCATATGCTAGTACTCTT
Source organism: Sarcophaga bullata (assembly GCA_005959815.1). Taxonomy (NCBI): domain Eukaryota; kingdom Metazoa; phylum Arthropoda; class Insecta; order Diptera; family Sarcophagidae; genus Sarcophaga; species Sarcophaga bullata. The sequence continues at coordinate 673,473 of QOCX01000003.1, forward strand.
ATTCATGAGTTGGCGATGGTATAGTTAATAAAAAAAAGGCAAATAAAAGCAAAAGATATTCTGAATTTTACAATGCCGTTTGATTTTTCTGTCATAGATATGTAGAAATCCAGACTTAAGGGCAAATGAATT
>QOCX01000003.1:673617-799331 GCA_005959815.1 Sarcophaga bullata
ATAGAACACGTTTTAAGACAATTTTACGTTATAAATAAGTTTATATATTATAAAAATAAATATAAAAACATACATTTAAATTCAATTCAAACTTTTCTCTGATATTTTTTTTTTTTATCTGTTTTTAATAATAATCCTTGATAATAAATCATATTGCATAGAATATGTTATATTCCAGACGTGATACGCTTGTGCAAAATTGAACGTTAAATCAGAAATTTATCATTTAAATGACAAGATCGAGGAGTAACAAAGTAAAAGCAGGTAGAATATTTAAAAGTGGCTTAGTAAACAAACAAACACATACCTAAACAAGAATGTTGAAAGTAAAACATTGATTCATTAACTCCCATAACTGTCACGTTTTGAAGTGTTTTTTTCGCGGAGAGCTGCTCTGACAATTTCCCATAGATTTTGGATAGAAATTAAGTCCAGCTCAAAACCGCGACGTCATTATTCTAAAACCAATCTTTTGCTCGCTATAATGTGTGTTTCGGATCATTATCTTGTTAAAATATCTATCGATGAGGCATTTCCCATTCGCCATAACCCATAATGGCGTCGTTTAGTATATTGATATAATAAATCGCATCCATTATACCTTCTATTCTAAATATAGATCCTGTGCCTTTGTAGGAAAAACATTTTTATTGTGTATTGCGGAAGGTGTTCACTGTTGCGGGGTCTTCTTAAAGTCTAAATACTTCTGTCAGAGTTAAACAAATTAACTTTAGCTTCATTTGACTATAAAATATTTGTCCATATATGCATAGGCCGATTTGTATGCAGTTTTGAAAATTCGAATCTTTTGTTTAGGTGTTGGCTTTTAAATTATCGTTGTTGGCTTTTAAATTATTTCTTAGTAAAACCTGTCTAATTGTTGGAGTGGAAATATGAAGGATATATTCATTTTTATTGACAGCAGAGATTGCAAATGACACACAATTTGTCTCTCCATAAGGGGTGTGATTTTTTTTGGTTTTTTCCGTTTATTTTCAGCCTGAAACTTATAATTTATTGCGTTTTGGACCATTTTATACGAATAGCAACAATTTTTCTATAGCCCTTGCCTTCATTTTGAATTTTTTTTTAATCTCTTGACTTCAGGATTGTAGTGTTTACCTCTGCCCATTTCCAATACTAAAGTTTAATCGTTTACTTGATTCTTTTTTAATATTATTAGAAATTAATCAGACTAACCGTTTAGTACAATTACTATCAAACAAGGGGTTGTAAATCAATGAGTTGTAAACAAAATTTTATTACTTTTTCTAAGCGAATCTATTTTATTGAACACACGTTTTCACAAATAAATCTATACTTGCAATAAATTAAAAAAGAGTGACGCTTCAAATGTTTGAAATATAACTGGATTATATTCATAAGAGATTGGTAAAAAAAAGGGGCAGTTATTTTTTTACATATACTTCTTTGTATAAGAGATTTAGATATAGTAAACCTTTTGGAGAGCAGGTTAATCTATTTTTTTGAACAGCACTGTAACTATTTTATCCTCTTAGACAACTCACCTCATTTCATGATTGTCTTAAGAAAAATCTTTAGATATCCTTACAATCTCTTAACACAAAAATTAATGTAATGACTATGATAGGACTAACTCTACGGTTATCTTACCGCATTTAATTGTACAATTTAAGCCATTATTATTTTGTTTAATACCAAGCATTTAAATATGGTACATTGCAAACAAATCTGCCAATGGTTTTAGTATTTTGGTTACCGGAAATTAAATTGAAAACGCAGAATTATGTATGTATTACAATAAAAATTAACAAGTAGAAAATTAAAATCATATTAAACTACGATCTATTGTGTGTATTTATAATCATAGCTATCATTATTATCATTACTTATTAATTCCAGTATTTGTAGGTTAGCTACTTCCACATAGATATCTATCTAGTCGTCGTTGGTAATGTCACAAGTACGAAAAGAGTTAATGGATGCAATGAATATAAATGCATGTTTTCACTATGCGTACGCGTACATATATGAGTATATTGTCGTTTGGATAAATTGCATTTTTCAAAGAGGGGACATTTTGAAGTGGAAATATAAATTAAATTCATGACATAAGTATTATTATTGTTGTGTTTTTTTTTACAACAAATTAAACGGAAATACAATTGAATCTTGTTGTATATATTATATCTTGGTTGGTTTTATTTTGGTTATTTTAAATTGTTTATTGTTATTTTAATAAATTAAAATGATAGGACGACGGTATATCTCATTAAGAATTAAATTTAAACAAAATACACAATGTACTTAATAGTTTAAATGTTTGTATACTGACAAAACTTAGACTCCTATAATATGAGATTATGCCTTACTTAACAAAATATATCAACATTTATCATCAATGTATTATTCCTACAAGGAAACCAAAAAAAATCTTACGTCATAATTTCAAATGTTTAAAATAAACAAAATCTATGTTTGTAAAGTGCTTCAAGTTAAATGGAAGCGAACGATTAATGGCGATTTTAGTTACAATGATGCAAATATTGTATTTAAACGAGTTAACGCAAAATAAAGCTCATGAACTGAATTCAATTTTGACAATGTCTGCTGAATTCAAACAAAGATGTTACCATCAATAGGAAAATTGTTGCCTACATACGGTCAACTTTGGTCATTGGGAGAGGCCTCCGGTCATATATAAGGTTTTCACCTCATAGTCTCGATTTGTCACCAAGTGATTACAACCTGTTCCAGTCTTTTATGAATAATTCTATTGGATTCAATGTAAAAGAAGAAAACAATGTATATGTATTTGACTTGAAAGAAAGCACTCTGATCATACTAATTAAAGATTCAATAATTTATGACGGAACAATAGATTTAGCTTTTCTACATTTATGTATATATGTATGTACTGTAAACACATGTGTAGTAAGTGGATACATAAAATAATAGGCCTATATTTTTAGTCATATAAAATATTACCTTGATTTCTTAAAATGATTGCCCTAAATATTTGGAAATATTTAAAAATCTTTCAAAAAAATTAAATGAATTTATTTTGCCAACAAAAATCACCGCCCAATCGGTAAATAAAAATAAAAAAATTGAAATAAAAATTTGAAATTAAATAAATAAATATATAACAAATAAATAGATAATATATAAATAAAATAAATAATATATATAATAAATAAATAAATAAATATAACAAATAAATACATATATATTAAATAAATATATATATTATATAATTATATATAAATAATAAATATATATAATTATTATATTATATATATAATATATATATATAATAAATAAATAATATAAATAATAAATATAATCAAAAAGCAAACAAATATAAATAGTAAATTTCTTTGTTCCTCCTTCTGTCTTCTCAAATTATGCATATACATACATATATCCGTACACTTCGACACACATTGATGACCACAACTTGCGTTTGCCATGAATTTGTTTTATTTGAATTTGAATTGAATTTGTACTCATTTAAATTTTACCCCGTTTCTACTTTCTACAAAATGTAAACAAAGATGCAAACTCGGGCATACAAACATACAGATTTATGTATGTATATGTATATCGAAAAGGTAAGACAATTTAGCACATTTATTTGTTACTATTTGGGATGAACTGTAGACTATAATTACTTGAGAAATATGTGTTATAATGAGCAGCAATATCTCTATCAATTTGTCAAGAATTTTCGTACATTCCTACAAATTCTTAATACGGCCTATTCAGGTACATACTTATTTCCATAAGTTTTCCAAGCAAAATCCATTTTTTCTGTTCGAGCTTTTAATCACTTCCAGTCACTGTGTAAATGTGGCAATTGCTTTTTTATTCGCTTTATTGTATTCTTTTTAGCCTTTACAATATGTTGACCTAATTTTAGAACAAGTTTCTATTCGTTTTCTTTTTGTTTTTCTTCTTTTACGTAGAGTTGTGGTTAACTAGGAAAAGTCTGATATAAAATTGTCAAGTTTTTCCTTCTACTAAACCTATGCATTGGTGTAACGGCGTTTCAAATACAATCTTTTAAAATCTATCAACATTATAGACAACTCATGCTCTATAAAAAGTATGTAAATTACTTCTATTTCTACATTATTTCCATTCAAGCTCGATCGATTTTTTCGCTTACTTTTATAATATCTAAATTATCTAATTATTGAGTTCGATACAACTTCTCTTTGATTATGTAATACACTTGTTCGATTGGTTCTCCATTTCTGCGATAGAGAAATCTTATCTTATTCGTCACTTCCCTTATTTTAAGGTGTCTTTTCCTTTAGGACAAGGAAAAATCAAAGTATCTATATCCGTGTTGTTAAATATAAAAAAGTTATCTAGAGCCTCTAACTTATTGTCACCAAATAGATTAATGTACTAAGTTCATGTCAAGCATCATGCCCGTCCATGACTTTAACTTTTAACGGAAGATGCATGCATTGGAAGCGACTGACAGTAACCTTACTCTATGCCGAATATATTATTCATTTGGCCGATTGTTTCTATTTGAAGTTATCATCATTTGTCACCAGATGAAACGTATTAGGTATAGGTTCTTCATTTTCTATTATATTGAAGTATTTAAAACTGGAAAGAATGTTGGGAAATTGAGAATTAAAAATTCAAAAATAAATATCCATATCCATGTGACTTGCTTTGATGTTAATGCGAACTCGTAAAGTAGGGATTGAAAGTTCTCTGGTGCATAATAAAAAATGTGGACAAAATTTTTAAGTTCTTATCAATTTCATGATTTTTGAAATTTGATATGTTTTTTAAAATGTGGCCTATAAGCTTTTTTATTTAATTTTGTCTTTAAGATTCATAATGAAACATTGAAAATTTTTTTTGTAAACTTGGCCACTTTTACAATTTTTTTTTCCTTTTTTTTTCTTTAAGTTGTAAACATTCTTTTAAAAATGTTATGTCTAACCGCCACAATACATAATACATTTTTTTCTCCTTTAAAGTCAGCTATTTTTCAGGTCACGTTAATGTTATAAATTATGTTTTTCGGATTTTTCATTTTCTTTTTCTGAACTTTACATTTTTACATCATAGTTATAAAAGATTTTTACGACAAACGACAATCATTAATTCTTAAATTTTTGTTTCTTCTTTTTTTTTAACAGGACAATGAACTCTCTCATAATATCCTGTGTATAATACAGCTGCTGATACTATTTCGAAAAAAAAAATATACCATCCGCTCTTAACTTATAATTGAATTGTCATAAAGTATAATAAAAAAAAAAAACAGAATATTATCTGTTGAAAAAAAAAAACACAATTTGTAAAAGATTAAATAGACTTTGTTTAAACACAAGTGTGACCCATATTTTCATAGACATTTGGTAGGCAATATACCAGAACAGTAAATACTACATATAGATGTGTATCACAAATTCTAATAAGAATGAACAATAAAAACTCATTGTATCAACTAAATAGTTGGCGTACGTAAGCTCTCCAATAACGATGACTATCGTTTCACACAATGTAACTACTACTACTACCAACACCACTAACCAAATGTCAATGAACAAAGGTTTTGGTAAAAAAAAAAAAAGAAAAATGTATCAGATTAAACGGAACAGGTCATGAGCATAAAGATTCGTTGTTAGTTTGTTTTCTATGGAGTTCAATAAATATTTAATTCCTATGGGTGTAAATAGACTTCAACATACTTTTTTTCAATTCTTTTCAATTCTTCCTAAAGTTTTAGTTCATGCCATTCATCTAATGTTAGCGGTATGTAAATATTTTTTTTTTTTGTATTGTATTCGTTTCTATGACGACATGACAATAGATTGTATTTTTGAAATAAACAAAACATCATGTCAAAATTGTCATTTCTACCAAAAACAAAACCGCAGAAAAATATATTTACTCTGAATAAATATACATTCGCAATATAACGAGATATATATGTCCATATGTGTGTATGCAAGAATTATTCTAAACTAAAATTCGAATGTTGGATGTACTATGTATATTTAATCTCCTCTTTCGTTCCCTTTAAAACTTCCATTTATTTTCTAACGTGTAATTAATTTTTTTTATATATAATAGAAAAGCGTATTCTGCAAGTGCTTATAAAACCTTTTAATGGTTACACCGTGAAAGTCCATAACTTTTATTCAATTAACATAACCATAGGCATTTTCATTTATCAAGTGATAATGTAAATATACATAGAAATTGGAGACTAGTGGACGATAGTGTTTTCTACAGGTTTAAACAATATAGAGAATAATATACAATTGTATCTCAAAAGAACGTTAATGTGTATTCAGTGGATTGATTAGCAAATATGTTAGACTTTTATCGAAACGATTTCTTCATATAATTCTAATTGAAAAAATATGTAACTTATTCATCTGTTCACACTGATCATAATTTCGTAAACTTGCACAGTTTAATTGTGTAATTGATAAATTAACATTTTTCCCCCTTCTAATACTAGTAAATTACGAACCACATTTCTTTTAAATAATTAAAATAATTTAGATTTATGGCTTTCTTTAAGGATTTCTAGACTTTTGATAGACACTTCTTTCAATTTAACATTAACCGTTTAAAACTGCCTAACTCTTTTGCGGATGAGCTTTACGATACAGATCTCGCAAATTTACCCAATTGAACAATCGTTAATTTTAATAGCGTATGTAAGATCTTATAAATTTATATTTTTCTATTGATATTTAATATAAATTTTTAATAAATAAACTGATATCAACTAAAGTTAGATAGCTCATTATCAATATAATATTAAATTTAAATAAAAAAAAGTAATCTAATGATTACTTTTTATATCTGTTGTTTGATGTAGGAAGCGCAAAATTTTAGATTTACTACAGCTTTAAAATTGTTCGTTGCCTTTAATGTCTTTCCTATTGCAGTTACTTTATTTAAAATATTTGTAAACATTATACCCGATATCTATAACTTAACCGTATATCAGTCACTTTTCATTGGATGTTTTGTTGTGTGTTTTTATTTATTTTTAATTTTGATATGAATATTATAGAAAGAAATATGACTCATTTAAATGTGTTTTTAGAAATATGTAATTATTTAAAAATGTTCATTGTATTTAAGTACAATATCAGAAAATTAGTATTCATTGCATATTCAAGTAAATGTATTCTTTACAGTGATATATGAAGATTGCCTTCGATTCATAGAATTAAAAAAATAACTGGACTTAACATTAAGGATAACATAATCCTACTCCACTGGTGACTCTTCATAGTCTAAATAACGTTTTATTTTGTTTTGTTTTTAGCATTAGGGTCAGTTAATAAATTATATTCAACACACAAAATTGTCTTCTTTGGGATCGAAATAATCTAAAGAATTTTAAAGGATTATTCATCAAGACAAAGAATATAGAAGAATTTTAGCATAATCGTGTCTTCTTTTGCCGTTGTTGCCTCTGTATTAACGGATGAGACATTATTGTGGTTAAAAAAAAAATTAAATTCGCAAAATATATTCCAACAATTCTGGACTTAAATTTTTGTATTGTTTTTGAAAAATGGTTAAAAAATTCAATATAATTCTTTTTATCGCTCGTACGTAACTTGTAAGAAAATAACGAAAGTTATATTAATGTATTTTACCACAGTAGATCGATTAAACAGATGCTGAAAGTTAAGTTGTTTTTCTTTGGCTTTTGTTATGACTAGAGTTTAGAGACAAAGGAAAGTAATTTTTGTCATGCGTTGAGAAAAATTTTAACAAATTGAATATTTTTTGCATGGAGTAGACTCTCTGTATGTGATCTTTCAACTTTTTAATAGTTTTGACGCATTAAATTTTAATTTTCAACAGACGGCGTAATGATGTATAAAGAAATAAAATTAAAAATTTTTATTCGTCAACTTCCTTAACACGTTCGCGGACGTGAATGCAGTAGCATTCATTTTCATACTGATGAAAAATTACGTCAAATTTTAAAATCAATGTTAATTGATTTAATTTAAATTTAAAACCTTATTTTTTTGTAGTTAAAATACATTAAAAAAAACACCATTTAATTCACCAGGTTTATTGTATATACCATGGCTGTAGAAGTCAGACGTTCTAACTATTAATTCGTCTGCGAACGTGTTACGGTAAAAACGTTTAAAGCTCTCGATCTTCTAACGCATGGGGTTTATTTTTGTTTAGCTTATTGTAGAAGCCTAAAAGTTGGACTTTTAAATTCATCGTGAGCAACGTTTACGGTTATCTTGCAAAAAGACAAAAGAATTTTTGCCTTAAAGAGCACGTAAATAAGAAAATCTGCTGCGACTAGATACACTACACACAGAGTCATCACAAGTCTGATGTTACTGTCGGGATGTGATTCGATTGATGACATACAAATTTAAGTACTCGATTAAACAATGGCGTCATAAGAAATTGTACTAATTTGACCAATATTATAAATTCTAAATTATGTATGATGAAAAGTTAATATAACTTTTAATTGTACTCTCTTTTGAAACAATTATTCAAAATTTTAATAAAATCAATGAATCATGACCACACATTATTCGTTGTGACTGTCGTATCATTTAGCGTGTATAACTTTGTGTCCATCACTTACTTATAGCGTTTCATTCCAATCTCTCATTGTTCTTTTAAATTCATTTCAAAAGACTCATTAGTTTTAAGAAATTAAATTTAAGCTGACTTTTATTCAAAATTTTATTTTTATGAGCACTTTAAATATTTGTAGCAATTGGTTTAGGTTAACCAGAAGTCAATTAAATTATAAAATAGGCCAAGCAAAAACAAAGACATTTACTGTCTACGGTCTCTTAAGTTACTACAAACTCCTCCATATTAAGAAAATCTAAGAAAATTGATGACAAATGAACAATTTTTTTGGAATTAAAAGAAAAAAACAAAACAAAAATAAAAAATTAAATCAAAATAATGAAAATCTAGTTTAGAGAAATTTGAAACCTTTTAAATGTTTTATTTTTGTCTTCAACTTGTTAACTTTTCTTGGAGCTTTCATTGTAAATGCTATACAATGGACAACTTAGGCGTGGATATTTTTTTCTTCACCAAAATCAGAGCTTAAAGAAAAAAATTTAATTTATAATTAAAAAAATATGTTTTATTTTGTGTATCACCATAAAAAGAATCATAAAAAAAAAGAGAAAAATAATATGTTACAAATCTTTAGGTGGCCTAATTACACTTATTCGTCGAAAAGTGGAAACTACAACAACTAAAACAACAAGAGAACTAAATAATAATATAAACAAAATGAAATAAAAAAGTAAAGTAAACTAGCTAGGCTAGGTGATGTGTTTATATCTTAGCCATATTTATTATTTTTTTTCCTTTGAATTTAAGCAGAGATTAAACAGAATAGAGTGTGGGTCATTTCACATTCAAGTACTGTATTTTGATTAGTCAGAGTTTAAATTATTTCAAATTATTATTCTCATAGTAAAATTATTTTGTTTAACATCAATACCTATGCCTGATTTAATCTGTTTGTGTCTTATGTTGATTCACTTGTTCCCAATATATTATCCTACATGTTTCCATGTTTCTTTTCAGGGTAGCTGTTGCAAGTGTTGCATAGACTGCGTTGTTTTTATCAATTTTACTTATGCAAAAAACAGTTTTAAATATTCTAAAATATAAAAGTACATACAAAATTTAGGCAAATTATTCATTCAAAAAAATACATCGCCAATTCGTTGGTTGGAAACTGATTAATTTTAAACTACAAAACTAAAATGACCCGTAAATACATACATAAGTTTACATAAATATAAATTATTTACACTTAAGCACATGCAAACATCTACAAACAAGAATTTTTCAGTTTAATAGCGAAAAAAAACGTCGAAGAAAAGTTTTATAGCAGAGGGGTGGTAAAGACGTAGGAAAAATGAAGAGCGAATCATCAAGTAAAGTGTGTAATAAAATTGTAGTCTAAATATACAAAATGTACGCGTGTATATGTATATAATTGCTTATACTCTCTGAAGGTACATTAGATACATAACATACATAATTGGCCATTACAACCCTTCAGTCAGGATTACGGCCTAGCTTCTCACACCACTTATGTTGTGTGTGTTAATTTTATACATAAGTGGCGGGACCTACAGTTTAAAGTCGACTCCGAACGACAGATTTTTTTGAGAAACTTTTCATGGCAATTTTATTTACTCTCAGAGTTTTTGCCAGAAATCTGCTGAGAGAAGTCGCCGAAGAAATATTTTTTTCATATTTCGTTTTTGATGTCTGACCGCGGGATACATTAAATACATTAGATACGTTTATTATTATCAAAAGCAACAATGACAGAAACAGCCACAACGACAACAACGACATTAAAACTACAATATATCAAACCATGTACATAATCATGCGTTGGTTGCTGCCTGTTCTTGTTGTTGCTATCGTTAGGTGAATATGAAAAACTAGTTTCGTATTAAAAACGAAAATTTTACACACATTTTCCTTTTTGGCGTCAAATTAATGGTGAAATTGTGTCACAAATCTATACCAGCAAATAGTAACAACGACAACTTGCAATGTAATAAACATAATAATAATTACAAGCTCTACCAGTACACCTATAAGCAGAAGACCACTAAAATAACAATTTTGGCAAAGATTTTTTTTTATTAAATATTTATATAATAACATTTGAGTTAAAAAAAAACAAATTAAATATACACTAATTTGTTGTACTATGTAAATATATGGAATGATAAAGTTAAAATTTGCTGAAAAAAAAAACAAACAAATAAAATTATTATTTCTAGTTTATTGTGATGATTTTTATCTATCGGAAGCCTATCGATTTTAAGGTTAGCAGGCACTAACACCTATAACTTTTGGGGTTAAGAAAGTCACGAAAAAGTGTTAATAAAATATGTTAATTAATAGCAGATTCCTAAATATCAAACACATTTCAGCAGTTTCGCATTCAACATTATTATTATTTTCTTTGCATATGAATGTTATTGAAATATTTATTTTTTGAAAATTTTTCAAACGAAATAAATAAGGAACAAAATTTATTTTTTCTAAGAATCTGACTGATAAGAAATACTAACAATATATAATACACTCTATACGTATTGGTAAATAAATCAATTGAGAATGTTAAAATTATTATTATCACTCAAATAAAGCAAACATTTTTTAGGAATAGTATCCATTTAAAAGCCTTGGGAAAGTTTTTCACATCTGGAGTCAAACTAATAGTATAAGTATTCATTGTCAAAAAATATTAAAAAAAAAAATTTGCAAATATCTGAGCTTTTATCATCGTTATTTACAAAACATAACTATTAAAACTTTCTTATCTCCTCTGTGCAAATAACTATACAACGCTGTAAATAATATTTATAGGCACAATCGATAACAATATGAATGTATGTGCATATATGTGTAGGTGTGGTTTGTTTGAACACAATTAAATGGAAGACTGAAATTAAACTAAATCAATCGAATCATGGTAATGGTAATCCATTTTTAACGAAATTTAATAATGTCACAAAATAAGTAAATATTAATTATTTGAAAATGAACAAAAATTGCAAATAAATACTAAAAAAAAAGAAACAAATAATAATAAGTAAAAAATCGAGTATTTAAATGAGTCACGTACACATACAGAAATAAAAATAAAGAGTATGGAAATTGTGTTCTCATTAAAACGAAAACAAAACAAAAGCAAGAGTGATAAGCATGTAATTTTGAAGAGAATAAAAAAGCAAAATTTTAATTTAAACAATTTCTTTAATTGATTTAAAATTTGTGTATGTGTGTGCCTCGAGATAGTTTATATTATTTATGGTAATAAAAACATAAGCAACAACGATACAGTAACATTGTATATGTACGCGTACGCTCAAAGTCATGCCTAAACAAATGTAAAATAATAATAATTGTTGTTGATGTTGTTGTTGCTGTTGTTGTTGTTGTGTTGTGTTGTGTTTTTACCTATGTCTTTAGTTTTTGTTACATACAACACTTGTAACTCAATTATGCGGCGTAAATAATCGCTAATATGATTCATCAATTCTTTTGTATACATTTTATTTGTTTGTTGCGTTGTTGTTATTGGGTTTGGTAAAGCATTTAATAATTTTTCACACTTTTAACACGTATGCATGTGTGTATGTATGAACATCGATATAAAAATGAATTTCTTTTTCTATAATTATATATTTAATTTTTAATGAATTTATACGCAAAGTAATTAAAAGCGATTTCTTTTTCTTTTCATTTTTAATCACAAATAAATAAGAAAGAAATTATGATTGAAATTTAAAAGAACAACGACCAAAAAATTGTATGTACGCTAACGTTTAAATGCAATGAATGACTAAAGTGCTCTCGAGGCACAAAATCAACAACTTTTCAATGGTTAGTGTACTATGTATATTTTCCAGTACGATTTTTCTATTTGTTTTAGCTGTTATCAGTCAAACATTTTGTTTTAATAGACATAAAGTACAATATAACTAAAAGTAATACATAAAAATGACTTAAGAAGTTAAATTATTAAAAAAAGCTCTCCATATACAATAGTATGAATGTATGTACAAATATTTCATGTGTATATGTTAAATTCCCTTTTATAATTGATAACAACATCACAACTGGAGAAAGAGAGAACAGTTAAAAAGTTAACAGAGTTTATCAGTCATATGAAGTATTTAATCAAAATGCTCTTAAAAATGGTAACAAGGCCTTTAGTTAACCCTTGTATAACTGATAAAACTATAGAGTGAGAGAAAACCTTTAAAAGTAAGTAATTTACACTAAATATTTTTAATAATGATAAATAGTACACACCAACATATGATGATATTGATATATAAAACCACCAAAATAAGGCTTACTAAATATGTAAACAGTGGCTGTAAAACGTCCGAATCATTTAATTACACTCCACCGTTTGCTATTTTCCGTTTGCGAAATGTGACGATAAAAATAAATTTAACTTAACTTTGATAAGCAACGTTAAACTGTAAAGCTTGAACTGAAACAAAAAAAAATCGCAACTTATTTAATCAATTGAATACATATTTCACAAAAGCCAATAAAACATATGTACATAGAATATAAAAAATCAAATATTAAGGTAATATTGGCGAACAATAATAGTGATGTTTGAGTTCTTCTACAACATACTGTAAAAGTTCAATCAAAAATCTCTTTTTTTGACATTGTTTTTCAGCATATGATATATAATGACGACAACAACAAGAATAATGACAATAATGATGATAATAAAAAAAGTTTCATGAATAAGTAATAAGAACAAGGTTATTGCACTTTTTTCAAAACACATAGACACACTATGACATGCGGGAAACAAAACAAAAAAAAATTATAATAGTTACAGCAACATTTCTCAAATATGTAAGTACGTATTCTCTGTTATTGTGATCAAGAACATATAATGAAAGTATAGTAACTGAGATGAAGAGTAGATATAAAATTGTTATCATTTGATGTTCTTGACTAAGCATACTCACTAACACTCATACACATTTTATATATGTACATGCTTTTAGAAATGGGGAAATACATACACATGAAAGTTCTTTCCTTCTTTCGTTATTTGTACCGCTATTTTTTCATATATAAGATACACGATTTGTATGTGTTCGTGCAAAACTATGCGTTCAATTACAAAAACAAATATAAACATTTGCAGAAGCAATGTTGAAAAAAATCATAGACAGTAGAAAAAAATATGTTGACAATATTTCAAAAGTTTATCATGGCACAATCTCAATCAAACAAACTTACTCTGTCTGCAATGAACTTTTGAGAACAGAAACAACAAAGAGTGAATTAATTAAATCTTAAAAACGAATTCTAGAAACAGCAAAATTGAAAAATAAAACACTCTTTTGCAAATATCCCGACAAGAGGACAACAATTCAAGACTTAATATGTGTGTGTGCGCGTGTAAACGTATATATGTATGTATGTAAATCGTTTCAATACTTTACGATGCTGAGTAAGAAACAGCAAGTAGTAGGTGTTATTAAATGCTGAGGTGACTGGAAATAATTTCTATTGTTGTAATACAATCTGATGTAAAACGGTGATTATGATGGCGATTATAATGCTGGAAACGATTCATAACTCTGTTGAACTCAATTAAAATAAAAACAAAACAGGAATCATTTCCGTTTTAAGGATAATTAAATGAAAAACTTTTGTTTTTGTGATGAAAAAAAAGAAGAAAATGTAAGAAAAATAAGTAATGTATTCGAAATATGAATACTAAATTAATTCTTCCTAAAGACACAGAATCATTAAACATAATTTTTTTTCAATTTTTCTTAAAGACATTATTTGAAATGTTAAGAGTAATAAAAAGAGAATTGTTATTTTTGAGCTAAACAAGTCAAATAAATATGTACATATTGACCGTTTGATAATAGATATTTCAAATATGACGTATTTTTTTTTTAGATAATCTCTTTTTCTTTAATCTAAGCAAACGCCTATTATCATTACTCCATAATTTTAAATATTAATTTTCAGGTGGTAAACAAAAAAGAAATATAATAATAATTCATGACTGAATTTTCTAATTTTAATAAACATATCAATTTCATTTTTAATTTGAAAAACGAATAAAATGAGTAATTTTGTATAATAAAACAGAGCAAATGGTAAACACGATCATAAATTTCTGCGGGTATTAATTTATTCTTCATTCTAATAAAAGTTACTGTTGGTTGCTGTAATGTTTAATCAATGAATTAGTAAATATCACCAGCATACAAAGCAGCAAATATTTTAAGGCGACAGGCAGGGGGATATACATAGATATACTACAAATTCTGTTACATTAATTTTGTGTTTCGCTTATTTTCTAAATGTTTGCTGACTGGCTGTATTTACTGCAACGGAAAATAAACAAGTGATTGCATCCATAAATAACCAAATAAAAAGTATATATTGAAATCCATGTGCTGTGCGTTCATAGAAAATAAAATAAAAAAATCATTAAATCTAAAAGTAAAACATTGTTAAGTGGTGACAACGAGCAGCAACAGAAGCCAGCTAGTTAAAATACAAGCATAAATGAAATTTATTATTAGTCTTGGTTGCTGGTTCTGCTCCGTATTTTATTTATATGTATATATATATATACACACTTTTTTTTGTAAGTTTTTATTTAATTTTTCCCGTTTATTTATCGATGCGCTCTATTGACCCCAATTTTTGTTGTTGTGGAAATTTTATGAAAATCAATTGCAATGTTTTAGATTAAATAATTTATGTACGGGTTTTGTTCAAAAAAATTAAACAAAAGTTTACAATTTACTCATACAAAATTAAAAATTAACACAGGTATTAATTTTGAATAAGAATAGTTTTAAATTTTCAATCTATTTTGATTAGATAATAAAAATTAATGGCAAATATTTTTTGTTATAGAAAACGCTATTTTTGAAACAAAACAATATAGAAGGTGTAGTTAAATTTTGTAATTTAAAAAAAACAATATTTTTCGAATATATAGTTTTGGTAATGCTTAATTCTTGATTAACTGTTATGACCAATAGAAGCAAAAGAGATACCCGTGATATTCGATTGGCATAGTTTTTCGCTAACAAAGACGTGGATTTATGAGTATAAACGGTACAAAACAGTGCATATCTGTCACTTTAGGTAGGATTAACAAAATATTCTTTCTTATTAATATTTCGATATCTTTCAAATAAGGGAATTAAAAATATATATTTATATTTTCATTAAATAAAGAAACATAGAGTTATCACAAAGCATCTATCATATAGTCTTATTATTTTTCAGCACTCCTTCACAAGAAGTGGCGTGCCTAACCTTCCTATGATGCATATTATTGATAGTATCCTTCCTTTTTGGAATAGTAGATGAATTCTCTTAATTTAAAAAATTTTGAATCTATATGAAAATGTTTTCATCTTCTCTGTAGAGCGTTAACCACTACCTCTTACATTTATAAATATTTAACGCTATTTTATTTTCCTTAGAACTATTCCAAAATACTCCCTTTTTGCAACTTACAGCAGATACTAGACGCTACAGAAACCTTATTGGGTAAGTCTCTCAGTAAGATGTGTTTAGCCAATTAGATATTCAAATTAGTAATAGCTTAAGCATTTACTATACCGTTTAATTAAAAAAACTTTAGTTAATGCATTATTTTAATTGTCAAAACGTTTCTTTAATTCTTTGTTACTCCTTCAAGTGTCTTAAGCGACTATTACACAAGCGATCTTCCCCTGCAAAGTCGACCTGACGGCAAACCACAAATATCGTGTAATAAAACACAATTCGTGTTTGCAAACTTCACCTGATGAATGATTGATGAATTGATGACGTATAACAAAAAGTTTGAATGTTTGACTGGATAATGTAAAAGTAAAACACTCTCTTTAATAATAGCCGCTTTATTTCTTCAAAAATTGCTATTATGAAGGAAAGTTGCCTACCCTTGTCGATTATTTTCAAATAATTTCCTTAACAACGATAACTTAATTAGAAGAGATTACAACTATAAAGAGTGCATTCATTACAACGATTCGAGAAATTAATAAAGTCATACTAAAAATAAAGCAAATAATGTTATTGCATGACGCATACATGTGCAATCACACAGTCAATATCAGTATATACGAAGGAGGGGAAATTTGAAAACAAAATATTACTCACTCGTATAGAGACATAAACAAAAACTACATAAATGGATACACAAGGATAAAATATAAAGCAACAACACCAAAGCGGCTGCGAATAAAGCAAAACAGATAACAGAAGTAGAAGGAGGAACAATACAAAAAGTTAAATAATATGAAAGAAAAGAGAAGACAAAGAGATTTAATAACAATAATAAATGAGATGGAACAAACGCAGCACGCATACTACTACGAATTCAAGGCTCCTGTAAATTTATTTTTTATTTCATTTAAAAATATATGTATTTTGATAAAAATCTGTCACCAATTTGTTTATAGACAAAACAAAAAAAAAACCGTTTTTAACTTACCATTTAAATCCTTCGTTAACTGAGAACGTGTCGACATTTTGGAGCCGTTTAGCTTTTTGTCTTCCTTGATTCACTTTAACAAAAATAGGGGAAAGTCTAACGTTAAAGTTAATAATAATGCGGATGATATTAAACGAAATTATGATATTGACTGCTTGTTAATTATGATGATTTATCAATGATCATTCGTTTTGCTTATTTATATTGCCGTTGATGATAATGATAATGAAGTATCTTTATGATGCTCTTAATATCGTTGTTATTTATTGAGTATATTATTTCGGTGTATATGTGTGTTTATTTTCTTTTTGAATTCTCTTTTTATTATTGTTAGTGTTGTTTTCTTCTTGTTTATTATTTTTAAGGTTAAAAAACAGGATTTTTGTTGGATTTTAGCTGGTTGAGTATCAAGAAGAAAGATGTTAACGAATCTTGGCCAACTCTTTGGCTCACGTAGCTGTATTAGTGGAAGCAGACAACTTTTAGATTTTTTCTTTTGCTTCAACTCTTGTAACGAAATGAAGTCGTTTTTCAATGCAGCCGCCGCCCGCCTGATTAAAAAAAACTCAGACCAGTTAACACAGACACAGCACTTTTTTTTCCTCATGCAAACAAAATTTTTATTTTCAAGGCTTTTAAATTAAAACAACATCTTCACTTAAATTTATTTCACAATTACTTTTTAATTTATTAAATAACATCATTATTCTCTCAATAAATTTTCATAATTTGAATTCTCCTGCAATTTTTTATCCACCCTCTTTCTTCATTTGCTCTCTTGTCTATTCATAATTCTTCGTTTTTGTTGATGGGCAAAATAGAACAAACAAAAAATGAGAGTTAAAATAAGAACACCAAAAAAAGAAATTTGTAGAGAAAAACACAATATTTTTTACACTCCACTGAATTTGTTAAAATCAAAAAATTATAAATGGGGTTTTATTAAAGAAAGTGAATAAATGGGCGTAGAAAAACATTCATTTATTAATTGTAGTACAATTCTGTGTTTAATTTCTATAAAAATTTCACCTCTTTTTGAAAAATAAAAATTATTTCTATTGTCACTGTTATTCACTTTCATCCGCCTACTTCAAAAAATTTACACCGCGACGCCAGTCGAGAAACGACTGAATATGAATCAAAGAGAGAAATGTCATTTCGGTGTAACAAAAATTTCGCTGAAGTGATACCAGATTGCTTAGCAAATAATAAATTGCTAAAATAGAGTTATTTTTTAATAAGAAATACGTCAAGGTAGGTTTTATTGCTAAATCGGCGTTTTTTTTAACAAAGAGCAACGAAGTAAGTAAAAATAGTTACATGCAGTAAACATATACTTATAAGTTTTCCATACTTTATTCATTAGTATAAATTAATCTATAGTTTTTATATTTTATTTATAAGTATATATCTTCTAATTACTATTTCACAATTCACAGAGTATGATTAGGTCATGATTTATCTGAACGCAGCTCAGTATTTTGCGCCTATACGACGAAAGAGCTTTTAATGATAAAGTGGGTGAATACTGAGCAGATTAATACCTTAACAGTTATTACAGGTTTTTGAAGTATACTTTCATTTATTTGGAGTATTTTTCATTTCCTCTTTGATATATTTTGAGTACCCTTTATATAGTTTATTTTTAATTTGTATTTTAATAAGTTTTGTAATAAATTTCTATATACTATTTATTTCACTACGTAAGCTTTTCTCTTTTAATTTAAAACTTTAACGGATATTTCAGTCCCATCGCAGTCTCAAAACATGGTGTTTTTTCTTTAATAGATACTGCTATAAATTACAACCATGTTGTTCTCTATTGCTCTTGCTAGTTTTGTTTTCTTTTTAAATTTCTAATAAAAAACTCAACATAACTGTCAAACTCTTATTAGTTTCTATTTACTCTAGTGGTAGAGAAGTCATAAATATAAATTTTAAATTGTACAATTTTTGAACGAAAATAATGGCAAATTTTAGCTTTTTAAATAGATTTATTAAATTACAAAAATTTCTAAATAATAGAAGTAAGTTTTCTTAGAAATTATTTAAATTTATTTAATAAGTCATAGGATTTGAGTTATTTCACAATATTCTAAAAAGAATTTTGACAATTCTATTACGAAAGTTCCTTCATGCTGATGTTAAGTTTAAAGAGAGCGCTTTGCGTTTGTGTTGAGTGCATGTGTAAATTATTATTGTTTTTTTCTACATTTTGACATTCGGCGAAAGCAAAGTTGTGTGTGGTCATAAAAATTCTTAAGTGCGATAAATTTTGTTTTTAAATTGAAATTATTAATATTGTAAATTAAAAAATATTTAATTCAGTTAGAAAAAGAAGGTTAATTTTAAAAAAGTTGAAGAAAATTTAAAGTTTATTTGGAAATCATGAGTAATTTAGTAAAGCCGGTTGCAGAGGAGTGCTCTGCTGAGAACCTAAAGCTCTTAGTTAAACAGCTGATCAAGGAACAGCAGTATGAAGGTGTTGCTCTGCTGTTTACCAGTAACAAAGAGGCTCCACGAAACCTTCAATGTCTACCCAAAATAGCTATGGATTTATACCATGAAGTAATCCTGGAAAATCTCAACGATAAATCTTACCATCAAAATGTGGCATTATATGGTTGTGCCGAGGAACTGTTTAAACTGGTAGCAGCCCATGCCCCGACGGAAGAACTGTTATTAGAATTGCTGGAGTTAATAGAAGAAAATAAATGTGAATACGTCTTCACCTCGGCGTTAAGAGCTCTTCAGATTGTTCTATTACGCCATGGCGATCAAAAACCCCGAGCACTGGAGTGGAGTTTGAATTCCATATGTTCACGCTTAGAAGGATTACCTGTACCAGACTATTTGAAAGAAGGCTACGATGATAAGCAAAAACGTTTGTTGGAACAAGACAATCAAATACAAGCCCTTTTAATGCACTATATTACGGTGGGTTTATTCTACGATCCTTTAATAGAGAGCATTTGTTCTTTACCTCGGGATGACAAGGAAATATTTCTTCCTGTAGGCATCACCAAACGTAATGTCTTATGCTGTTTCCTAGTGGAACTATTAGGAAAACCGTTGTCTCTGCTCGATCTTTCAAACGATGGCCAAAAGAAAAGCAATACATATTCCTTACAATGTGCCACATCGCTTACAAAGGGTGTTACAAAATGCATAGGGGATCCTTTATTTCTATTATCGTTTGTTGAACCTAGATCTCGTTGTAAAAGACGTTTAGATGAAACGAAAGGAATCTTTGAACTTAGTTCTTCGAATATTTTTATGATTAACGAAAAGCTACCCTTAGAAAGTTTGGCCATTTACTATTACATGGTGATTAAGGAGGGCATAGATCTCAATGTTGTGCCTAAGGTATATCATCCTTTGTATTTGATGGAATCTGGTTTATATTTGGTGCATCAGCTTCTATTACAAGACGAGCCGGCTTTGCATGAAAAAGCAGTGTTACTTATGCAGAAACTTCTACAAAATCTTAAGCATTATAAAATGTCGGTTTTATCCCTGGATTTGGACGTGCATAAATCATTCTGCATTACTCTTTGCAATCTAGTGGGCTATTCTGCTCACACTCAATTACGTCAGTTAGGACTTAAGGTTTTACGTCAGTACATATTGAGTTTCGAAGATGAAGGCAAATATTCTATACTAAAAAATCTTATGAAATCCGTTCAACATCATGGCATTGCTGGGTATTTGGCCACGCTCTATAAGGACTTGGTGGCAGAAGCATTGAAAATGCATACCGATTTGCCTTTAGCTTTTCGTGGTGCTCATTTTCGTTCTTTGTTTATGCAAAACATATGGCATTTGCCTCAGGGTGTCGAAACCGATCTTTTAGAAAATTCCGATAAAATCATTTCCTCTCTCAATGCCATACGTTATTTTGCTCTCAAGGATTTGCACAACCGTACCGGTTTTTGGGATTTCGCACGAGAAATAGATGAAAAGTATTTGCAATTATTGAGAAAGGCTCTGGATTTGTCAATTGCCCATTTTAAAGCCGAACTTCATAACGTGGAACAAGGTGTGGAACGACCGCAATTGAATCAATTAAATTTGCTGGATATTAACGTGGCTAATGACAAAGAAATGAAATTGCACTTAGAATTGGATCGTGGAAAACAAATAAATATTTTAAATCAAAATCTATGCACATTTGATTTAATGCGTAGTCTATTATCTAGAGCCAGTGAATGTTTGGAAAATTCTCAGCAATTCAAACACAGTTAATGTTGATGTAATGTAATGTTATGAATAAATATTAATTTAAATCAAATTTTATGTTTTTGTATTTTAATTAATAATGGGTTTAAGGGAAATAGCAACCCGGGACAACTCAGGGTTGACAATGATAGATCTATAGTTTTTTTGGTTTTGTTTTTTTTTATACGTGATATATCTGCTAATTTTTATTATTCGTCTGAATTTGTTTATCCAGCATTTAAGAAAAAGCGAATCTATGAATTTATTTAGAAAAATGTTATAGAACTTAGATGAGTCGATTTGAAAAAGTTTAAATTTTATTTGCAAAATAGATGTACCCATCAAGTAGGTAAATCCAAGCGGACTACTGCATTGACCCTAATGCAAAAATAGCCACAAATTCAAATCGTATATACAGTAATTAACAGATAGGTGAGAAATATATGAAACTTTATTTTATTTTTTTTAATGAATATTAAAAATAATCGTGTTAATTTCATTATACATAGAAAAAAACCCTAATGTTTGTATAGAGATAAATAAAACTAAAATTTCCCACTAATAATATAATACATATGTAAGTATATTTTATTCATCTGTTTTTTCATGTTTTAGATGTAAACCTAAGTCATCACTTTGCTTGCCGTTCTTTAACACAAGTCAACAGTAACAGTCAACATATAAATCATAATAATGAAACTTATAAACAGACAACTAAAACGACGCATTTACCGCCAAAGACCTTAAAGATGAGTAGTATTCAAACACAATTACGTCACCACCGGAATTTTTGCACAAAATCAACAAGAGATGATGGCGGTGCTACTACAATCGATCAATTCAGAGCTAAAGAGGAGCAACGCGAAAAAGAATTTGAAGAGCGAGAAAAATCTAAAAAACAACAAGAAGATGATGCAAAAAATGCCAAAGCAGATGCTATACGTACACAAATTTTAGAGGCTGCTTTACAACATGTTCCAACTTTAGGTTGGACTCGCAATGCTATTGTACAGGGCGCTGAACAAGTTGGTTTTCCCAGTGTAGCGCATGGAATGTTTCCCGAGGGCGGCTTTGAATTGGTGTCCCATTTCAATGGCAAGTGTAATGAGGCGCTGTTGAAAATGCTTCAAGAGGAAACGAATAATGGTGAAAAGGAAATAAGTGATCCACTGGAATTTTTGGTGCGTTTTGTTCGATTACGCTTGGAAATGATAGCGCCATATAAAGCTCAATGGCCACAGGCGTTGGCCCTAATAGCGTTGCCTCAGAATGCCTCAACAGCACTAGCCCAAGTGCTAACTCTAGTCGATGATATTTGTTATTACTCAGGCGATCGTTCCGTAGATGTAAGTATTAAGAAAAATGATAGTCAAATGGTTCTTTAAAATTAAAATCAGAAATTACTTTTATCTGTTCTATTTTTAACAATTCGCCCCACCTATTATAAGGGAAACAAAATGCAGTATGTCTGATTTTCACTATGATAAAAGAGGGTGCTCTTTGTCCTCTAAACAGATAAAAATTTTATTTTAAGTTTATTAAGCATCTCCAAGGTCTTCTATTCTCAAAATCAACTTGAGTGATATTGAAATCATTAAATTTAGAATTTTATTTCACAAAGAATATTATTTAGGGTATTAAAAGAATTTTAACAACTGAAAGTTAAAGTTACACAACTACGTGAAGTTAGTCGTAACCATTATTTATTATTTCCCATATTTCGTTTTTTAGATTGGCTGGTATACTAGGCGCATTGGTTTGGCGACAATAATGAAAATGACCGAATTATATATGATGCAAGATAATTCGCCACAACACACAAATACTTGGGAGTTTTTAAAGAATCGTATGGATGAAGCAGTACAGTTGCAATTTATGCTTCAGCAAACCGAAGATGTGAAACACAAGTTCCAAAGATCATTTAACTCAGCTTTTATTACAGTAAGTTTACCATTTATTTAAAATTTTTATATTTGTTGTTTTCTATATTTGTTGTTTTTTTTTCAGGCTCGTAACATATTGGGTCTAGACTATAATAGGCCTTAGATTTTAATTTAATATAATTTATTATTTGATTTCATCCTTTTAAAGTTTCCCAACTTTTCTTGGCCTTTAAACGCCACCGAAAGAGGCATTAATTTCCTTCTTCTTTTCTATTTTTAAATAGTTTTTAATTATAATTTCCATTTATGGAAAGTCGAAAGTTTTGTTAAAACTATTGTTTTAAAATGTAAATAAATAATAATATTGTTATGATGAACTGAAAACACATGAAATAAATAGCGCCTTTTTGAATTATATATTAATACATATGTTTTTTTGAGTCGGTGTCATCGAAACAATTAGACTTTTAGGCATTTATATATATTTCTTCTTTTTTTTTTTCTTTATTATTTATTAATAAAATATTGTTCCCTCCAGAAGTGAATCTTGGTGTTAACAAAAGCGTGCATTAAGCTCAATACTGTTTGCAATATGTTTTTGAGTGCTTGGGTTGATACTCTTCTTTGTACGGTTTCTAAAATTTGAAGAACAATAATAAATGAATTTGAACAGAGTTCAATAACAATTCAAAGCAAACTCATGTATATTGTATAAGATCATGGTTTTCTAGCATACATTTTAAGAAAAAATAAATAGAAAAAACTTTCTGTATTTAGAAAGTTTTGTATAAAACTTATAAATGAATAAACAACAAGCATACTTATGTAAATGTGTGAATTTGTAATTAGTTTGGTTTTGTCAATCTAACTTCAGTGTTAAGCCAGTTTAGTTTAGATGATTAGCTAAACATACATACATATGTGTATTCAAACCGAAACCTGTAAACATATGAATTTATAGTATCTGATGATGAAAAAAATCAAACCTTCGTATTTGTATGAATTCTTTGCAATTTAAAACAATTTGATATTTTAATTTTTAAACATCGTAATTTTTTTCAAGAGCTTCTCTTATAAAAGTATTAGCAATCTTTTAAGTCTTAATTTCGGGATAACACGTCTCATAACAAATAATACAAGAACAATAAAAATATTTAAAACTTAAAACTAGACTGTAAACAGACAGTAAACCAATAACCTTAATTTAAAGAAATGTAGAATACATTTTTAATTCTCAGGTCTTCAGTTAAACAGAAAGTAAGAATCTCATCTGAGTATCTGTTCTGTAAAAAGATTTTTTTTATAAAACATACTTTCAATTAAGTGAGTAGCAAGTGTTTACGCAAAAGTGTTTATGATCTTAATTAATGTAACAGTTTCTCTTAAGAAATCTTACATCTAAATTGAAATTATTTTAAAAATCACTTTTACTCAGTTGCTCAGTTTGTTTATACATTATCTAAGCTATTTATGTACAGGTGTTAAATATGAATTGTCACTTGAAAGATGTTGAACGGAGCTGTAAAGAAAAAGGGATTTCATTATAATTTAATTGAATTAAATTGAATGTCTATACAATAGTCTAATATAAGTCAGTTTAATATAAGCAATAATAATCATATAACCAATTAACGTTTACGCTAATTAATATTTAAAACGTGTAAAATTATATTTGCGAGAATGAAGACATCGGAGAATTATTATCATGGGAGAATTATTATAAAATTAACACACACAACATAAGTGGTGTGAGAAGCTAGGCCATAATTCTGACTGAAGGATTGTAATAGCCATTTATGTATGTATGTATGTATAAGCGTTAATTATAGCGTACTTCAACTTGCATATTTTTAACAGAAAATTATTCTCTTGTTTCCAAAATGGCTGGTTGGAAAAAGCTAGTTCTGATCGACCGTTTTGTACACAAAAAGAAATCAGATATGGACAATTTACAACAGAATCTTGCGTTCATTAAATAATTTGTAGTAGGGGTAGGGTAATGCGATAAGTTGCTGCTTATTGATATCGCCTATTATTTACATTAGAAATCACTATTGTAGAACGTTGAGTCGTAATAAAATTATTATTCCTTTAAAGGATATTTTATGAATTAAAAAATAAAAAAAGCACCAACAGAATGATCTTTATGTGCTGTTTATATGAAACAAGCTACAATAACTTTTCAACTTAATTTCAATAAAAGTTTATAAGTTTTCATATGCCCACCTTTCGTGTTGACTTAGATAATGCAATTCCTTTAATTTCTCCATTTTGTCAGAAACTGAAGAAATGGTTTCTTTTTCAGTTTTAGTTGTATTGTCATCGGTTTGAATACTAAAGTTGTTTAGCATAAGATCAATTTTCTGAATAATTTCAGTAAATGTTGGTCTCTCATTTGGATGTTCATTCCAGCAGGAGCGCATCAAACTGTAGCTATAATAATAGAGAAATGATATTCAATACGCTTAAAATAAATTTAAAAAATATAAAAGGATTTAGATTCAATAACATAAGTTAATTAAATACACTTCACTTTTAGTTTTAAAGCTTTAAGGGGCTTAAATAAATTAAATGCATCAAACCATAAGAGATTACGTACTTCACAAGTATTTAAGAGAATTTAAGAATATTTTTTTTATATTTTAAATGGAATGCCGCTGTATATAATGTACATATATGTCTGTTTAATACGTACATTTGACGGATTTTTATTTTCTATAGAAAATATTTTTATATTAATTTGAAATCAATGTACAAACTTATAAATTTATTTAATTAAAATGTAAATTAAATATGCATACTCACATACATACAGGTATTTGTATAAACATAACACCTAAAGGACTTATTTTAAAAACTTACTTTCGAAATTTGTTACAATATTTTTACTTACAACTCTTGCCCACAGTTTTCTGGTTTTTCCATGCGATAACCGCTTTTAAGCAATTCCAGTAGATTATTTGTGGTTGTCGAAGGATAGGGTGTTGCGCCCAATGTAACAATTTCATACAATAAAATTCCATAGGACCAACTAAGAAATTAAAAATACAAATATGTATTAATGGAACATTTAAGAAATATAGTTACGTTTCTTCCAGATACTACTGTTTAGTGGCAGTTTTAAAATATTTTTTTTTCTAAATACTTACACATCACTCTGTGTTGTATACACCTGGTGGGTCATGGATTCTAGTGCCAACCATTTTATAGGCAATTTACCATTTCCAGTTTTCTTATACATATTTTCCTGATATACATCTCGACTTAAACTGAAAAAAAAATATGAATTATTAATTAAAATTAATT
Source organism: Sarcophaga bullata (assembly GCA_005959815.1). Lineage (NCBI taxonomy): Eukaryota > Metazoa > Arthropoda > Insecta > Diptera > Sarcophagidae > Sarcophaga > Sarcophaga bullata. The sequence continues at coordinate 700,087 of QOCX01000003.1, forward strand.
GCTTTCTACATAATTTTTCTAATTGATCAAGTTTTCAATGTGTTGCATAAGTGTTCACTGATGTTGGAAAATTAAGGATTCAGGCTTAGAAAGGGGGCTATATGAAGTAAAGCTTACATTCTAGACTGACATTTAGTCTGACTAAAAAAATAAATATAAATAATAAATAAAAATAGTCTGTATTTGATCTCAAAAGGCTGATTGTCGTTCTTAACATATCAAAGATTGAGCTGATAGATCATAAAACATTATGAGCTTTTTCCTAACGGGTGTAACAATAAATAAGAACCATACAATTCCATAAAGTAGTGGCCGTATGATACCAAGATCAATAAATTCTTAAGGGTGGCTCCTTAAGAATTTTTCTCTATCAGTTTAATAAGCTGACCGATATGAAGTGCAACCTACAACCACACATTGTCTGTGGCAGTATCGGTTGGAACGATAGTTACTATTAAGCGAATAGACTTCTCGAATTGACACAACAATTGATCGGATGCATCACGCTCGAATCTGTAAGCCAAGACAATAAATACCGTAATGAAACCGGGCGTTCATTTTTGAGAAAATGCTTCATGGAATATTTAACCGAAATAAAAATTTTTATTACACCATAATCTAACCTATACATACCCAAAGTCGGAAATTTTTACCGTCCTGTCTCTAGTTACCAAGATGTTGCGTGCTGCTAAATCGCGGTGTACCACTTTGCTTTTGGCTAAGAACTCCTATAAATTAAGAAAACAAAAACAAAAACTATAATTTCCAAAATTTAAGTAAAAAAAATATGTATCTTACCATACCCACAGCTACTTGGCGTGCTATATCTAGTAAATCGCCACATGATAAAGGTAGTCTCCTATAATCATTAATATTTTTCACTGAGCACTGATTTTGGATATTACTTGTAGCAGATGAAGCAGTTTTCAGATTTGTGGTTGTTGGCGTTGCTAAATTGTCTTTTAAATTTTCGTGGAGCATGCCAGAACTGTAGGATTTAAAATATGATAGGTTTTCTACGACAGTATTAAATGTATTTTTATCTTTAATTAATTTTTGTTGTTGTTGTTGATGATGCAATTTACATTTACAGTTTTTAACTTCAATTACTGTGCATTGAGGTGTTTTTATTTGACTGCATTTATTTTGTTGCTCTTTTAGCATAAAATCTAAAGGTTTTGTATCACAGTTTGTTGATGTAGCTGTTGCATCAACAGCATTACAACAGCTATGATAATCATAAGATTTATTTTCGGCTACCGGGGATATAATTCCGGAAATAGGAGCACTATTGCTTGTTTCCGTTCTTCTTATTACTGTATTTAAATTTTCTATATGTTGGGCGTTACTCCCAATTGTACTGTCAATGTTCTTCGTATTATCACTGCTATTGCTGATGAAAAACTTTAAACTTTTAATATCCATTTTAGCTGCTTTAAGTTTTTCTTTAAATTTTTTTGTTATATAATTATCATTTGCAGGATCATACTCTTCATTACTGGGGCGTGTGCAACTATTAAATCTTGTGGCGATGCTATACGTGAGTTCTGTATTGTTTTCGACTTTTATTACCCCCACGATTTGTTTGTGGTCAGGCGAAATGGGGGTTGTTGATATATTTTCTTTATTATTACTTTCCTTCGTTTTACTGTATGATTCGGTAATTTGCGGCAATTCAATGTCCACAAAACATTTGGTAAGAATTTGTTTCCGTCGTTGCAATTCATGTAGAAAACGCCATTCATCTCTGTTAAATAGAAAATAATTCTTTTGCATTAGTTTGCATGTTCTATATACAATTCTAATACAATATTTATGGAAATGGTTGCTTTCTAATTATACATTTATAAACAAAGAATACGTGATAAACTGATAAAAAAAATAGAATTTTTTAAAACAAATATGTTAAGATCATTCATAATCCAAAGGGAAAGAGTCACCATGGAAAACGATATTTTTGAAGTCTTAAAGGTACATTTAATAATGACATAATAGTATAATTTCGTTGAATAGTGGTCATTGTCGGGTTCATTTTGTGTTTAGAAGAATTGTGTAATCAAAAATTTTATGATGGTTAGAAGCTGAACTAGGACCATTGTTGACGGTCATTAACTATTAACGTCGAGGTTAGTTTATAGGACTTCTGTTGATGACCAAAGACCTTTAAGATTAGAGGAAAAAAATAATAAATAAATAAGTAAATTACAAGAAATAGAAAAAAGATTTTTCATATTCTCCTCCAGCTCTTGATTGGAGCGCCGGGAATAAAAATTGTCCTTGATCCAATTGCATATAAACCACCGGCATAGTTTTTTGTTACCACTGTTGGCCATAGTTCTCGAATTCCCTGCGGCCTGTGGATTTTCTGCTCCTTGTCAGTCTATTTTTCTGTCTGCAAAACGTTGCGTCCGTTTGACATATTCAATACTACTGAAATATCGGTCCAACAACCTAACCGGTATAAAGTAGAAACATCTACCAACCCATATTGTAAATAATTTCTTTAGATTTAAAAAAGAAATCACCTTAAAAAGTTTAGTAAGTTACCATAACTGCAGTACTCGGTCAACAACATCATTTCTGTGCTAAGACGGGTACAATGTCCTATCATGCTTACAATATTCGGATGTTTCTTTACTGACTTCATAACTTCGATTTCAAGACCGAAAGCACGTATTTCCTCAGCTGAAGGATGGTCTACAAAAAATAAAAGGCTTATCCTCCATAATAATAATGTATTTAATAATGATTAAATACCTTTCAACATTTTGACAGCCACTTCCTGTACAGTGCCCTCTTTGTCATCCTTATATACGCCGCGTTTAACCAGACCAAATGCGCCTTCGCCCAATACTTCGTAAAGAGTCAAGTTTTTACGATCAATTTCCATGTCATCATTGAACAGTGTTAATTCATCCAAATCAACCTGACAGGCGTAGGAAGTCCGCTTAATACTAGTAGCCAAATTAAAGTTTTCCTTTGGATCGAAAGGGGATTTCTTTTCAAGTTCCTAAAAGAAATTAAAAAAAAGATTAAATTTAAATTTTAGAAAGAAGAGAAAACTAGAAAATGTTACCTGAAAATATTTACTTCTCTCCTTGCGATAACGTTTCAGTTTTACCCGACGATGGTGAATTATGTACAACGTGAGAGATAAAACGGCAACACATAATATGGGTGCTAATATACCCGCAATCAATTTTACAAAAGGATTCTTTTCTACAATAACAACAAAACAAAATTTAAAATAATATAAATAATGAATGAATATTAAGAATTTACTTTTTTTTTACGCATTTGGCTCTTTTTTTGTATTTTTTTTTAATTCAAGAATTTTTCCGGTTTTGCAAAATACAAAGGTAAGTGCAGTCGACTACATACAATTGTACACAAGTGCATAAGCACTGAGTAAGATTATTTAATCCTACATGAAACATTCAGAGTCAGCTAATTAGTAAAGAAAACATGAAATCACTTTTCAAGAAAGCACAAGTAGAGAAAACCATATAGGTTTGTAATATGTCGTTTCATCTTTTACCTCTGCAACTTTACAAGACTGTATACATTGTACTCTGACGTGACAATTCTCCTTGGATGGAAGAATTTAAACGATGAATATTATTGTCTGTGTAAGATCAAAATTTACTTATGCTTTGCAGACCACAAGCCAGCGCTATGGATGAAAATCCGAGTAAATTCAAGAAAAGATAAAATCTAAGAAGGTTTTCATTTGAAAAAAATTTATATTACGGGGTCTATGAAAAATTGCGTATTTTGTTACTACCAACCAGTAATGGAAGAGAATACCAGCACAAGTTTCCAACACTAGAGTCAAATGTTACATATTTTGAGGGTAGAGAAGCTTATATTAAAACCAGTAAATAGAACCACTACAGGGATATAGATTAAGCTAACTGAAGCAAGTCGAAGATTTGTGGCATAGTCTGTAAAGAATGTGGTTAGTCAACAGTCAAATAAAGTAATTTCTCGTTCTGTGTTCGGTATATCGAGATGTTTGAGGAATTAAATTGGAAACTCTACAAAATTTTGCATTTGAAACTTTAAGAAGTGAGCAAAGTATTAAAATCCTGTAAGGAATAGCATCGTTATTCTTGGTTTTAAGCGAATGTGTACAGATTTAAAGTTTGTTTGTATTCATTTAATTATTTCTTTAAAGCTGGTAGGTTTTATGGTTGGGTTATTGATCACCAAGACAGTTTGATCTTGAACTGAACCAGATACTCCGCACCGACTGTAAAACACGTAATTTTACACTCAATGAATTTGTCATAATTTTCAGTCGTACTGCTGTTAAGATTTAAGCAATTTCTAGTCAAATGTAAACAAACACTAACTCGTCTTTCCATCTCGCTTATAACATTTTTTTTTCTAAAATTAACAAAATATATAGCGGGAGTATTGATGTCCACTAACAAGAACCTGACACCAGCTATTTGAATCTCACATCTTACATGAGCAAAAAGTTCTTGCTGTAAATGTTATTAGTCCAATAAAAAAAAGTTCAATGTAAATAAAATGTCTAAGCTCCTGGCGACAGCTGCATGAATTACACTTGGGCGTTTTGAAAGATATAGATACGCTGAGATACAATGTTTACGTATTTACTTGCATATAAATTATAAAAATATTTTCACTCAAATTTTTTTCTTTAAAACGAAAATTTTTTGGTGTTGGTAACAAAATTTTACATATTTCAAGTGTATTTAGGTTTATAATATATATATATGTATGTAGGTATATATGTATGTATGTATGTATGAATATCTACTGTATGTGTGTATGTAGTTATAGTGAATATAATTGAGATTTTTAAAGAAACATTTATTATTCACCTCACCTGGTAAATGTATTATGGTTTTTGTTATATTTCTATAAGAAGTTGTCGCATGTCCTCCGGGTGTTGATGCTGTTAGACTCACCTCATAAAACACTCCATGAAGGGTAATGCGTGGTATAAGCACATTATGAACATCCTGAAAGTAAACAAAAAAGATTAAATGAAACCGTATTTGTTTGGCATTAGCTAAATACAATGATAATGTGTGAAGGGTAATGCTGTAGGGATGTACGAATTGTTTTACAATCATCTATTTATCTTTTTTAATGAGTATTGTCAAAGGTCTTGAAACGAATTTTGTAATTCGCACACACTTTTTAATGAATAAGAGTATCGCCAAAACCGAATTCCAAAACGCATGTGGAAATTACAAACAAATATACAAAATTCGACAATTTGAAATTTAAATACACTTTAAAATAGATAAAGTTAGATAAAGTAGATATAGATACATTTTTTCATATTCGAGGTACAAAATATGTGTGTGAAATTGTTTCATAAATATAAGATAAAATAAAAATTAAAATTATTGCTAAATGTACTCATTGTACATATACGTATTAGTATATAATGGTTGAATTGATAACTTCGATGATTCTCGCATCGTAAAACGTTTTCTATTGAAAAGAATATCATAGACAGGTTCATATGATAATATATATGTAAAATATAACTTCAATACCCCAATGTCATTAAAACAAAATCTGCATACAGCGTCATTTGGTCACCACCGGATAACTCGTGCATTCATAAAAGTGTAATTGTTGCCGCAATAGATATTATGGAAAGCAGTTAATGTAATGGAGATAGTTTTATTCCATAGGAACCTAATATAAAGCTCTATCATGTTAGATCTCATGAGCACCTTTTGTAAGACTATCAGACTGGAAAAATATGCTAAGATCTCGCAGTTGTTGCTTCATATTGACGTGGGTTGCGCACTTGCATAGAATGATGGTCTTCTCTACTAATACAAACTATTATTTCAATATCATCTATTAATAATTATTATTTTTTCTTTTTACTGTTATGGCTTTAATATCAACTACATTTGCAAAATATTATCCGTATTAATTGTTGGTAAACACTTAATAAAATGAATTTCACGGATTATTGTTTATCAATAATTATTAAAACGAATTCTACAGATTAAATTATCTTGACTTTTCTTATTGTGCCAAATAAACAAAATACGACTAAGATGTTGAAGTTGTTTACAATAGGAATTGAAATTAATCCCAAATAAATTTGTTACAATTGAATAGAAGTCCTTTTTATATTGAACATTGACAAACAAGGAAATACATCTACAAATACGTACAAATAGAGCCTGTGAGTATGAAAACTATGAATTGAATATCCAAATCAAATCATTCATGTAACCTACTTAGCCACTTACCTTTTTTAAATGATAGATTTTTGTTTCCCCATCTTGGATACGCAGCGTGTAATTGTCTGGCAAATGAGTGGGCGGCAACCAACTTATGTTCAGTGCATAAACATTTTTATCTTCAAACATTTGATCAATTTGCAATCCCTGGGGAGCGGCTGGTGCTTTGTGTTAAAATTAAAAATATTTGTATACTTAAATTGTCTTTAGCATAAAATTAGAAAAGGTGTATTAACTTTTCAATGGGAAATTCTTTGTACCCAGAAATGTTGCGTAATAAAATTTGTGTTTTTTTATGTATTTGGAAAAGTTTTTTTGTAAGTCGTTTAACCGAAATAATAACGAGAATTGGTGGACATTAATCCCTTCCTGTTTTTTTTTTGTCTTATTATGATAATTCTGTAAAATTTTGTTACTAGAAAGTAATTGAATTAGACTGTGTATTAGTCTACAATAGTTTCAATAAATTTTATTGCCAGTTTATTACAAATTAGTAATTTAATTATGCGCTTCTAATTCTATGTGCGGAATAAGAATTTAGAATTTATTCAGATAATGATTGGAAATCAATTTTATAACCTACATTACATTCCCAGGAGCATTTGAATGTTACTCTGAAATTACTCCGGTAACACAAATTGTAATATGAACTTTGTTTTAATGTTAAAAGAGTTTAAATTTTTTATTGCTGCGCGATTATCTCCTAAGATGTCAAACTCCAGCGTGTTTCAGGTAAGATTCGTCTTTTTTATTGCATAAATCCGTAGATTTCAGAATATTATATCTTTCGATATGAGCATGTGAAATACAGTGGACCGCGAAAGGCTACGTACACCAATATATGTAAGAAATTTTATGAATTTTAAGCAATAATTTGTAGAAATAATAGATGTTTATTAAATGTATTTATTTTATTATTAAACTAAATATTGTCCTATTTCATAATAAAGCAAAACAATTTAATGTTTTCAACAAAGCATACGTAAAATATGGAAAACTTTCTGGTAACTCCATAGTTTTATAGTGTAGGTACCTCCAAGTAGAACTCATAGTAATTTTACAATTCAAATTCCCTATGTATTAAAGCGTTATATCTAATATTTAGTAAGATATCCCTTTAGGTCTTGCTGAAACTTACCACAAATGTTAAAATTATAATTATGCCATTCGATACAGGAGGGAGATTTAAATACTAGCCAAAATAATCCACTTTCAAGCATATTTTTTGTATTTATGGCTCGTATACCGACTCTATATTCCGATGAAAAAGTTAAATTTTCCATTGTATACTCGTATAGCTGTCGAGGCTGAAAAAGACATTGATAATAAATTAATATATTGTTTGACAAATTTGGCACAAAGAGCGGTTAGTGGACATTAATTGTGTAAATTTTTTTCTTTCATGTCTGCTAACAAGTTAAATGAAAAAGTTCTAGAAGCTATCCCTATCTACGTTTATTTAAGATTAGTTCTAGATTTCATCTTATCTATTCCATAATTCACAGAAAACAGTTTTAGAATGACGTCGCTGTAAAATGTTACTATACAATAACTAATAAATATTTAATAAACATTTTATCATTATTTTTTTGTCGTTAAACTCTCTCAATTATTTGAATTTCAAAGTCGTGTTTAATTTATATTTTGTAATAAGCTTTGTTTGATTATTTTTGTTTTTGTTGTTTTTATTTTTATTTATTATGTTAATATCTATTTCTATTTGCATAAATTATTTCATTTAATTTATTGTACTATAAAATATATTTGGCAGGCCGTGCATCAATTAAATAAATTTATTTCAAAAGAAGTTTGCTAAAAAAAAAAAAGAATTTTAGAACTTAAATAAAAAAATTCACAAACAAAAAGTATTGCCTATGCTTTAAATATGTAAAAAGTATTTCGAACAAGTATTCATATCCCAACATGATATAGAAGTATAGAATATTGTTGTTATTTATTTGTTGAGTAACTCAGACCTTATTTTGAACATAGCGTATCAGACCAGAGTCTGGCGTTGCCATAAAGCCTTTAGAACGTAGATCCGGTAAGAAGAATTTTTGAAAATCAGATTAAAAAGAAAAAACAAATCAAAAAGGTAAATTCTATTTACTTCTTCAGTATTAATTAGTATAGGTAGAGAAAACGGTTTTGCTTTACATTTTCTAAATTAATAAGTAATGTAAGCGAAGTTTCAAATCTTTGTATTATTATCTGTAAACTATTTAACAATACATTGGTACATTTTTTTAATAAGTATTTTGAGAAGTAAAAATTGTTATTATTTTATGGTAATTCTCTATGAAACTGTTTTTACATCTTTCTGAGGTATTAAAGAAAAAGTATATTTTTGTACTGCACGAGTGATATTAATACTTCACCAAAAATCTAATAACCAATTCTTAGAATGTTGACATTAAAGATTTGGATCATTAAAGATTTCTTATTGCATTATAATAAAACTTAGAACACTTGATTCTTCGACTTGAAACCTAATCTAATACTCTTTTTCTCTTCAATACTTCACTACAAGTGTTAGGTGAAATGTTCTTAATAACAAAGCTGGTTTCTATACATCGTTTGTTACCAATAGAGATAAAACACAAAACGCTGACAGACATACTTCCAAATTTTGTTGAAATTTCTATTGATAAACATAATTTCCTCCAACACAAAATGGGGGAGTACTTAGTCTGTATTAAGTAATAAAACTTTAGTTTAGTTTAATTCTTCTTATTATTCAATATATATGTAAATTAGTATCATTCATGATAAAGAAAACTTTTCTTTTTATTAATTACGTTTAAAAATACCACAAATTAAAATTGTTACTGTAGCTTTTAAAATTGTAACATCTTATATGCGAAACATCTGAAAAGTTTTTCTGTTCGTTCTATTAAACGCAACAAAGCATTGAAATAGAAAATAAAATATAAAAACAAAACATCGTTTAAGACAAAACGTATATAAATTTATTAAAAAAAATAAAAAAATAGACAATTTAGAGCTTGCAGACTAATAATCGTTTTTTGATGGACTCCAGACAAACAATTTAAGGAAGAATTAAAGTATAATGAATAATCATTATTGAAATTAGTTTAAAAGTCAATAGAATCTAAAACATGATTAAGAATGTTGATTAACTTAGGAATAGACCACACATCTAGTTGATTGGGTTTATAGAGGTTAGATTTGCTTCTTTGTAAATTTGATCTGAATATAATCATTTTAGGTTCTGAATACAGTAATAATTTAAATTTTACCAAAATTTAACAATTTATTCTATTGTTAAAGAGAAAATATCTGTAGCACTGGGTGGCATGCCGGGAAATAATTTCGAAATGTACATATATTACACTTAACAAACATAATTAAACCAAAGTGGTCAAATTTAGTTAATTTCTTTTAAGTTTTGTTAAATATTATTATAATATTATTTTTTCATTGTTTTTGTTTACAATTTTCAATATTTTAAATATTTGCTAAATAAATAATCATTTTTTTTTACTTTTTAATTTTATTTTTCATTCATTTTTAATCGTTTATAGTTTCATTTATTTATGTATTATAAAAATTATTAAATAATCAAATAGATAATTAAACGAGCATTAGTTTTGTTTAATTAAGAAACGTAGGGTATGCAAAGTTTATTGCTCTGTATGATACTTGCAAGCAACCCGTTACTCAATGTTTTCTTAACGGGTTTCTAGGTTTATTTATAAATTTTTCAAACATTTTTTGTTTGTTTTAAATCATCAGACATAACAGCAACATTTTATTTTGCGGATCTGAAATATGAATTAATGTACGAAGAAATAATGACGCAAACTACCTTCATTATCATGCATTATCTAAATTTCTAGTAAAATTTTTAAATGATTTTCTAATTAAAATAAATATAAATACAAAATAAATAAATTCCAGTTATCGATAGTAAAATTTATCGTCAAACCTAAAGTAGGGTAAAAAAAATACGTTAAAGGAACATTAATTATAAGAGTCATTAGCGAATGGTCGCTGATCCAAAACCACAATCACGTAAAACCTTTTAATAAACTATACAGACACCAGAAACGTTTGGCAAATCCAATGTATGGGTATATTGTTTAAGTGCACGTAATCTTAGTACTATAAACCTTAACCCGGTATTAATTATCTTTTAAAGATTCTAAGAAAATCAAAACGTAATTAAAATGTAAAAACAATCAAAAATAAAAAGAAGAAAAAAACAATAATTCTATATAAAAGTAGTATGTATTGATACAATTGTTGCAAAAAATTGTTTAATAATAATAAAAAATATATTTAGTACTGTATGTATATAAATTTATAAAGATTAAAATGTAAAACGGTTGAATATACATACATACATTGTGTATAGAATTACAGTCAAATTATAGGGTGTTGCTTACAAGAGATGAAGCATATAATATTTTAAAAAAATTATTATATTCGATTTTAGGGATCTAATAAAAGTTCTGTCCGGTACAAAGGAAGACAAATGCAGAAGTTGTGAGGAATTCTCAATTTTTCTTATTTTTTCGCATGAGGCCCCTTTGAACAATGACCAGGCTCAAGGCAAAGTAATATTTTTATATTAAACTGCAATCTTTATTAAGAATACTAAGAATAATCCCAGTCAAATATATCCCGTTTTGTTATAGAATTTTCTGCAGCAATTACGAAAAAAAACTGGAAGAGATCGTGGGAGAAAGACCGAGAGAATGAAATAGATAAGATGCGATAATCATTGGGGAGTAATAGTGGACTATAATAAAAGTCCAATAGTAGTGCTCTGCTATTATCGAGTTTAAGTTTAAATAACAACACCATGCTAAGAAGCCTTTTCAAATGTTGCAAAAGATGCCTCAATATTGTTTACGACATTATGATTGTATTTTATAATACAATATTATTAAATCTATTAATACAATATAAATGTTTGAATGTTTAATGTTAGATGTTATTTGTTATTTTTGTTTATTGATTTTTTTTTTATTTAATAAATACTTATTCCTACATGATAGATTTTCCGCATGTGGCATTTAATACATGTGTGAAAAGAAGCTGCCCACAGACAGACACATATATAAACGATAATAAACGATTGTCGTATTAAATCGATGCTATAAAAAGGGAATATTTCAACACAGATCTTATTAGTAATTAGAAAAAAATAGACAAGTCAAGTCATAGAAAATTTTTAGAAGAGACGCATTAAAATAAAGCAGCAATGAATAAAGTTTTGGTACGTATAAACAACAGTTGTTGGAGAATCGAAACATCTATTTGAGATAAATTTAACGGGATCTGTATGATTTATTGCAGGTGACATTGGTTGCCTTGGCAGTGATAAACTGCACAGTTAATTGCTTACCCTATGGCAGCAAAGTAGCAACTTATGGTGGAGGAGGCGGTGGAGGAGGTGGTGGAGGTGGTGGAGGCGGTGGAGGCTTTGGTCCTAGTGGTGGTGGAGGAGGTGGTGGTCCTGATGGAGGCCATGGTGGAGGCGGCTTTGGTCCTGGAGGTGGTCACGGTGGCTCAGGCGGTTTTGGTCCTGGAGGTGGCTTAGGAGGAGGCGGTGGTAAAGGTGGCGGCGGTGGTGGTGGATTTGGCTCTGGTTCTGGCTTAGGTGGAGGCGGAGGCGGTGGCGGTCCTGGAGGACATGGCGGCGCAAGTGGTGGTTTTGGTCCTGGTGGAGGCCATGGTTCAGGTAGTGGGCTAGGTGGTGGAAGAGGCGGTGGTGGCGGACTAGGTTCAGGTTCTGGTCTTGGAGGTGGTAGCGGTGGCTTCGGTCCTGGTGGCGGTAACTCTCTATCACATGGAAGTGGCGGTGGAAATGGACTCGGCGGTGGCGGTGGCTCCGGCCTAGGTGGTGGCTCTGGCCTAGGTGGTGGACATGGTGGTGGCTCTGGCCTAGGTAGTGGTTCTGGACAAGGTGGTGGTTCCGGCCTAGGTGGTGGCTCCGGCCAAGTTGGTGGCTCCGGCCTAGGTGGTGGCAGTGGAAATGGACTCGGTGGTGGGCATGGTGGTTCCGGAGGATTCGGACCCGGTGGTGGTTCTTCTGGCGGTCACGGTGGAGGCTTAGGTGGAGGAAGAGGTGGTGGCAGCGGTGGTGGTTTTGGTAGTGGAGGCGGTGGAGGCGGTGGTCATGGATTAGGTGGTGGTTATGGAGGTGGCGGTGGCTATGGAGGTGGCGGTGGCTTTGGTGGCGGCGGTGGTGGTGGATATGGCGGCGGCGGTGGTGGTTTTAAAAAACATGGCTACTAATTTGATTCGTTTATAAACTGTGATGAACTTACAAGCATTTTGTCTTTCGTGTAAATACTCTTAATGCAAATTATTTTTATAAATAAAACAAACGTATTTCAAACTATCTATAAACATAAATTTGTATATGCTATATGGCAGTCTTAACACTTTATCTTGTCCTAATAGACTGGGAAAAATTACTCCATAGGCAAAACATGACAATAAATTTGCCTCTATTCTGTGTACTGTAATTTAAAACTGTTTTTTTTTTAATTTATATTTAGTGTATAGTGCCATTTGGTGGTTTGCAGAGACGTTATTTGGAAGCTATAAACACTGGATTTATACCTGTCATTTAAAGACATTATCTAAAAATTAATGTACCACTAGTATATAGGCAAGAAGAACACAAATGCATACCGTTACATTGGATACCCTTTTAAGTCGCTTAAGCCATATTATGCTAAGAGATTGATAGGCTAGTCATTCAACTACTGTGCTCTTTAAATAAAAATATTTAAGCAAATACTTAAAAAAATCGAAAAAATAAACTACATCAAAAATCCTAAACAAAACCAATTAAAATCTTTTTATATATTTTTTAATAACTGATCCTTTAATATTGTTTACGAAAGTGGTGAGAATATCCTTTCTCTTTTATATGGCAAATACAATAAAGCAAATTCTATACGGAATTAACAAATAAATTTTAAACTTTTACACTAAATCAAAAAAATGTACACATACACATATGGCGATTAAAACAACGATTATAATTATAAAAAATTATTATTATAAAAAATTAACTGAACAAAAATAACTATAAATCGTATACAAATATATGGAAAATAAATATAAAATACGAATCATAATTTTCCGACAGCTAAACATGGACGCGATAATATTCCTCCGGCTCTCAACTTTTGCATCATACTATACCCCTTGAATTGCGCAACAACTTAGGATTATTTTGTACAGTTGTACTAAGTCCACTATTTACATCATCCATAGATTCACAATTAGTTTTAGACCAGATAAATCGACTTGTTAGTGTATAATACTGACGTTATTGTCACGAAACCAATCACTGATAAGCAAAAAATAGAATATGATACACTCATCCTGTCGAACAGTATGGATGGAGTAGTAAAAAATAATGACAGTCTTTGTAACTATTCACATAATTTTTTCCATTATTTCTACTGATTTTTCTTTTATGAAAATTAACTTTTTTATCTCCCTACTTTTTATAATAATACTAATAATATAAGTGGCCATACGTACACATATAGCAAATATTATGAAATTGTCTTCTTAAATCCAAACGTTATTTCAGTTATAATGTTTATAAGTTTTACATACATAATTTGTAAATATAACGATAAAAGTAGGAATCGGTGCGAAAACCTAACTTAACAAACGTTGTATGCATAAAATTCAAACAAAATTAAATAACATTTTTTGACCAAACATTTTTCCAGTAAATTTTTATAAAACGTTATTCCAAATAAATCATGCGTAAATTTTGGGAATTAAAAAACACAAATAAATAAATGTATTTACTTACATCCCGTATTTCCAGAGGTTGAAATTCAGCTCTTTCTGGTGCAAAAGAAATAACATCGTAATGACAGGTGAGGTCTGCCAGAAATCAGAAAATAAAGGAAAAAAAATTTGAAAACAGTTTATACATACATATGTATGTTATGAAATAGTAAACTGAAATTATATTTAACGCAATCAAATTGTTTGAGTTCTTTGTTTTTTTTTATATTTACCTGCTGCTGGTTTCCACGTTAAAGTTGCAGTCAAAAACATTGGATTCCATTTGTCTTCCATGAAATTTGTAACTTTAATTTCAGTTACATTTTCTGGCGTATAACCACGACGTAATGTTGTAAATTGTTGTTGTTGAGCTATAACCGAATATTTATTATTCGAATGTACCATCGTCACGGATACATTATAAGTTGTATTTGCAAGTAAAGAATCGATTGTGAAGAAATTGTCATCCGACTAAAAAAGAAAGAAAAAAAACAGAGATTAAAATTCTTAATACAAAAATAAAATAATTTAAAAGATATGATTTAGGTCGCATGTGGATGTTTGGCGACCACTGTACATGAATGATACGGTATGATACGGTATTTTTATTTTTAGTATTTTCATTTTTATAATTTGATATCAACAAACTAAAAAGAAAAAACATTTTGCAATTTTCGAATATGTATAGAAAATAACATAACTTATTGAGACTGAACGCTATATAAACACTAAGAATATTTTGATTACCCAGGAGACAATAATAGTAATGTGGGCCATGTACGCAAAGCTGACTAAACGGGCATTGACGGTCAGAAAGCTATTTGATAGTATATTTGTGTTCCTTCTGCTTAACACTTATATTGTACATATAATATTAACAACTGAAGCAATCGCCTATAAGTGGCCAGCATTGGTCAGAAGGACCATATTCCAGTAGAACAATGTTCGTCCACTTAGATCGACAATAACGCTACTAAAATTCTAACAGCTTAGCGATGAAGTCTTATATTATATAAAAGCTTTTAAAAATCAGTATGCTAAATAAAACTTCTATTTTTTCAAAAGTAATGTAAATTAAATCAATTAAAATTAATCAGTTTTCATTACATTTAAAGAAAAATAATACTCTGCGCATACATCTACATTTTATGGATGGCTAATTTGTATTTTTTCTAATGCTTATATTTCGGTAATCCTTAAGAGATTATAAAAATAAAGATCTTATTGATAAATTGGTAACCAGTTAATTGTTGGTTTGCATACATTAAGTGTGTATGTAGTTCTTTTTTCATACATTTTTAGGTTATTTAATAATTTTGTTGACAAGCTTATCTGATAAAATGAAATAAAAAATAAAAGAACATCCTTCTCTTACACTAATAATGTAGAATTGAACTGAAAGTTTGTTATCAGTGAGTGTTGGTTCATTGGATTGCCGTTACTATGTTAATAATGCTGATGGTGTCCAGGCAATAAAAACAAATTAGCCATTCTACTTCTCCCGTATTTTAATTTTAAAAAAATAAAAAAATAAATCAAAATGAAAAATGAATAATGGATAGAGAAAAACAAACTCATGACGACCGTCTATAAGCGCATATCTAAATATATGCAAAAATATTTACATACATACGTATATATAGTTACGAACTCCTACTAAGGGAAGGGAATAAAATTATCAGGAGGAATTTTGGTGTATTTTTAACAGAGCTTTTTGAGTTATCTTTCTGTTTATCATTTTCATTTGCTATAATAAACTTACCAAATAGACATCAAAAATTTCGGCATTTTTGGCCAGATGTACTTCAATTAAAAATATTGTACTCCCATAGCTATACTCAGTTGTATTATTTTCCTTTCTCCCAGAGCTTATAATTGTACTTTCCGCAGATGATACAGGAGTGTATATCGTTGCTTTTGCTTTTGGTATTTGGTGGTTTTTGTTTTTCTTCAAATGCATGTCAATCCGAAAGTTTAAACTGCTATCATTACGACAGATTAATTTTAAAATATAATTTTCATGAATTTGTTTTGGGAGCAGCACATTATTATTAGCATCGTTATCTTTTAGCCGTGTTTCATTTGATTTTGTGCAGTCAACACCACAGGTTTTAAAGAGCTGAGAATAAGATTGTAAAACAATATACAGAGATAAAACAAATCTAATTTCGAGAAAAAAGAATTTTTTTCTTGTTAAAGTATAAATTTATATTGTATGTGCATTATTTTTATTAATTAATTTTTGATGGATTTATTAATTAAAAAATGTTTATAAAGATTTTTAATAGTAATATAATTCTTCAAAAAAAAAGTTATTTACTATTAACATGTAACTGCTAGAATATTTTCGAATTGTATAAATTGATATCTGATTTATTATGATTTATGTCTCATTGTACAACTTCGAAGTCGCCATAGTCTAGTAAATACTGTGTGGGCTTAGCCAGGGAAGATAATTCTACTCTATTGCGTATCTTTATTTTAAATTCATGACTTGGTTTCCATTATAACGTTTATTTTTCCAGAAAGTCTTGATTAGAGAGAAGAGAAAAATTAGGTTTCTTTATCTGAATTTTCTTTAAAATTAAAGAAAGCTTATAATCAAAACTTTGGTTATAAGCAAAATTTTTGAGATAATTTTAGAAGACAAACTTTAATAATGTGAACCAAAACTATGTTATTCATATTCCAACAACATGGAGATATTTTTTCTCAAAAAATTTTATATTCTCCGAAATACACGAATACACATTTGTGGTGGATTGGCCAGGGAATCTAGCAGTTATTATTCGTTATATACATCTGTGAGTTCTGCTAACCCCACAAGAAAAATTATATAAAATTTTTGAACATGTATGCAATGTGATTAGATGGAGGGAAATATCGAAATCGTAAGCGTTTAGAAAAAATGTAGTTAATGGTTTCTATTGTATTTTTGTACTAATTAAACTAAAGTTTAAAACGCTACCATTAATACCAATGTACTCACCTCGTTCTTGCCAAAGTCTGAACCATTAAGAAATAATCCTGCCTTTTGAGTAGTACTTTTTTCCAAACATTGGGCCACACAAACTACGCGATGCAAATCTTGACAGTTGTCGGCCCGCAGACTCTTGGCAAAATCATTATAATTAATCAAACCCACATAAAATAATACAGAATGAGTGCAAAATAAAAGCAGCATAGTTGTCAGTACTAAATTATTTGTCTTAAAAATGTGCAATTTTATAATTACTTTTGTTTTTTTTTTTTCGAATATATTTATTATGCTGCTTGTTAGCATTTGAATTTATGTTCTTTGTTTACAAATAAAAGTTGAATGAACAAAATAATTTCTTCGTTAAAGAGTTGAATTCAATTGCGTTAAAAACATTTTTTTGCACTTTAGCACTTCATTAAAACATTATTTTATTAATTTTTTTCGTTTAAAATTATTTCTTTCTTTATTTTTTTATTTTTACCACGCAATGCTTTTAATTAAAGTTTATTAATTTTTATTTCGTAGGAATATTAAGCATTGTCTTTGACATGGTTTTATAAGTAACATTCACTGAAAGAAATTTTATTAATAAACCTGGAGATTAGAGAAATGTATTGGAACGCTAAAAACGGCCGGACTTTTTTATTTTCAATTAATAAAAAATCTTAAAGAAAACACAAATAATACCTATTATGCATACTATGTGCATAATAAAATCTTAAAGAAAACAGAAATAATACCTAAAAGGGAAAAAAGAGGAAAATATGGACGTAACAAAAGAAAAGTTGGTGGTACCTATAGATAATAATTTGGTTTCTCATCACATACCAATGCATTTATATATTAGTACTTTACTTTACCGTTGTTTTTTGAGTATTGGATGTAATAATTTGAAATTAAAATTACGAGTGCATATGTTGTTAGATCACTTTTTATTGGAAACTTTTTGAAATTTCTTATTTTAACTGTCTTTTGTCTTTGTATTCTTCGCAAAGTAGAAAATTAGATGCTAATATTTTAGTAAAGCTCAAATTATTAGTTGTTGTCGTATTAAAAAATTACGACATGGCTTGTGGATAAGGCTCCGTAGTGTTTTCATGGCATTTCTTTCTATATAGGCCAAGAGTGTATTAGTGTTGATTACTAATAATTATTTTTTATTAAAAATATTGCTTGGATATTATTATTTTATTTTTCTTATTGAATTATTTTTTGAAATTTTGTATAATTTTGTATCATTTTAGTAACGAATTTTTATTTAACAACTCATATTTAAAATAGCCCGATTTTGAACTTTGTACAAGGTACCATTATATTATAAACAATATATTGGTTATCTATAATAAATTTTTATTTAACATTTATTAAATTAAATTTTTATTTGTTTTAATTATAAACTTTTTAAATTTTCTTTAAATTGTCGTAATACTTATCACTTTCTTATTTATTTCTGTTATTAATCAAAAAATAATATAAAAAGTAGAAAAATATACTTAAAACTATACCAAACACTTTTATGCCTCCATTGTGCAATATATAAAAAAATATACTTTTAAAGAAAAAAAAAAAACTTTCTTAATTTTTGTTTCTTTAGTTTTTTAGTTGTTCACACTTTGACACTCTTTTAACTTTTGATTGTATTTCCTTGTAATTTTTGTGTAGGACTTTGTATGTGTACTTCTTTATTTATTTATTATAATTTGTTTTTTCATTTCCTTTTATTTCATTCTTGTATCCGAATTTTGTTTTAATATACTCTTTTTTATTTTTCTTTGTAAGAGTTTTATTGAAATTTATAGAATGGAGTGGATTGGTCTGGCAATCATCGTCATATTATGCATTTATTTGTATTTTTATTTACTTTATTTCTTCTTTTTTTTATTCGAATAGTAATTAAAGGTGGACGTACGCAATAAGCCACATGAAACTATTCAAAAATAGTTTGTTTTTGATACGCGTAATGTTGAAGTTTTCAATGCCCCTACCCTAAGTTTTTCTAAACACGAACGAATGATATAAAAAGAACTATTACCGTATTTACTATTTCTGGAAAAAATTTTTTTGAATTGTTTCTCTCATAAAATGTTATTGACTATTCAAATCTGCTCGCTCAGATCACCGCGCAATTATGGCTTGGAGTGAGTTATTTTATTGTAACAACAACGCAAAGAGTTCTGATAAAATGAAAATGTTCGCAATGAGATCGTAATGGTTTTGGCAAGCAGTATCAAATTATGGTTATCAAACTCGAAGAAGTACCTAGGTTTTTAATTCTTTTAGAGCGGACACAAGTCATAAAGTGAAAGTGAGAGAAATTTTCATAAATCGCCTGTATTTTAAACATTCCTTTTGTATAAGGCACTAGACACCAAGCTTTCATGTCATATTTTGCATAAAAGTTGACGAACTCATCATGCCAATACTATACCCTCGATTGCAAATAGTTCAACTGATACGCCATTGATTAGTCGGAATTCGAAGACAGGAAGAAGTAATTTAAATTGATCATCAATTGCCTGTTTAAGAAATTATGTTTTAAAATGATTAGTTTTAGGTTTAGGTTTAAAAAGTTTCCTTTAATTCCTTTTGTGATATATCACACAAGTATCACGTATCAAATACTTAGACATATTCCATATATATTGCATACAATACAATGGAATCCGAATGCTTATATGTATTTATATATATTTATGTACATATATATATACATACATACATAATTGGCCATTACAACCCTTCAGTCAGGATTACGGCTTAGCTTCTCACACCACTTATGTTGTGTGTGTTAGTTTTATATATGAGTGGCGGGACCGGACCTACAGTTTAAAGTCGACTCCGAACGACAGATTTTTGAGAAACTTTTCATGGCAATTTTATTTTTTTACTCTCAGAGTTTTTGCCAGAAATCTTCTGAGAGGAAGCCGCCGAAGAAATATTTTTTTTTTCATATTTCGTTTTTGATGTCTGACCGGGGATTCGAACCCTGGCCTTTCGTCTATTAAGCCAACGCACTACCTACTAGACTACGGCGACTTCATATATTATATATATATATAAGCGTATATACATATGTACTAGCAACGCAAATACGGATAAATGGATGGATTCGCTTTCTCGGACAGTGACTGTTGAATTTAAGAAAAATTATTTCCGTTTATTTTTTTACCTCTTCTTCGAGAACATATTCACGATTTTTAAGCCACTTAAGCCTCTTCTTATTAAATTCGAATTATCACGGTTTTAACCGTTTAAAAAATACATAACATATGATGATGCATGGCACGTCCTAAAAGCTAAAATAGTTCCTTCTCCTAAATCTATATTATTAGTTAGATACAATCTAATGTAAAAAATATTTTAAAATCACCATATGTTTCTCTTTGTATTTTAAGAAATTGGTTGAAAACCATTTAAGAGTTTGTAATATACATTTAGTTCTGAAAGAACTAAAGAATATTTTGTTTTAATACTTAAAGTGATCGTTGTTTCTCTTATACAAAGTAAATGTTAACTATCGCTAATTGTTGAAATACCAAAGGTAGGAATGGGTTTCACGAATAGGTTTATTGCATAGCCAAATAATTGTAATTTTTTAATTGAAAATAAAGTTAGCAGTATACCGGTGTCTAGAGGTTCAGATAATTTAACAACTCATAATTTATATTTTATTATTTTCAATTATGCATAAAAAGTTACCTTAAGCTACACAATTGACCGGCACTTAAGTATTATAACTTCTAAATCAAGACAATAATACATTTAAACATTTGTCGGTTGTCTAAAGCAATTTATAATATTTTCGCACTTTAACTTCTTAGTTCAATGTAATCTCTGAAGAATTCTTTAGATTTTTTTATTCATTCTTACATTTCCTAATACAATATGTTGGCTTAGAAGTGTTAAGCAGTAGAAATAGTTTTTAACATTCTTTATGGCACCGTATTCAATAGAAAAAAGTATGTTATAAATACTTTTTGCTCCTGTATGTGTTTTTATTTATAATAGAAAAAACAGTCATAATAGTATATTAAAATAAATATTTGTTTCAAATATATAACAATTTATGTTCTACATTAAGTAATATCTTATGACATAGAAAAAAGAGAATTCCTCTAAACCAACATACATCTATGGTTATAACATCATCAATATTAAAGCGCAAATAGTTTTTTTTACGTCCTCCTAAAGCACGACAGATTAAAAATAATACGATGACATTATATTGTAAAATATAAAAACAAATTTCATTGTCTTTCACTATGGCAAGTACAATGACCAGAGACCGGATACCCGAGCATATTCACCTCTCAATTGTAGCAATTTGTAAACGAATAAAATTGCAAAAATGGATTATTTTTTATTCGTAAATTATTTATGCAAAATTAATTTTATTTCAAAAAAGCTTTTCTTCCAGCTACACTTTATAACAATAGCTCTACAATAATCTCGAAGGATGCGTCTGTCTAAACGTTTTAAAAGTGATGGGAAAGTTAATATAAAGTTAATAATCCTGAAACATGACACCCTCTTATTCAATACTCTCTAAAGTCTAAACATCTAAAAACTTATATAACTTCTAAGCGAACACACTCCACGAGTGCGCCTTAAACCGAGTTTACTCTATTATTTATCCTTCGTAATAACCTTATCTCTTTAACTTGTGTTTGGAATATGACTACAACTTTAGGCTTTTCACTAAATTTGTCATATACTCATATTTTTATTTAGGACTTGTATATATAACACATGAGTTTGTAGTTTGTTAAATCTTGTTCTTTACATCGTATGAAGTTTACCCTCTCTCTTCAATTGTAAACGTATTCAAATATATACACACAAAAACTCCCTCCCTTATACTCATACTTAAGCATATACTCCCTCATACAGTTCGGGATATATGCTTAAGATGTGTGGATCAGGTACGATATAGAACATTCTCTTTATAACCTAGAAATGTAATAAAAAATTCTAGAGGAAGGCCCAATAACAAACGTTTGCTTTGTAACGTTATTATGCGATTAGTATAACAATGAAAAGCTTATTTTATTTTAAGACTTGGCAACAAGTAGCTAAAAAATTCAAATAAAGTAATGCTGTATTACAAACAATAGGACCACTCTACTACAACCTCCAACAATTTTGTAGTTCAAGACAGAATTTAAAACTTTGTGACAATGTGACCTACATCCAACAGCTACAACT
Organism: Sarcophaga bullata; assembly: GCA_005959815.1. NCBI lineage: Eukaryota > Metazoa > Arthropoda > Insecta > Diptera > Sarcophagidae > Sarcophaga > Sarcophaga bullata. The sequence continues at coordinate 722,314 of QOCX01000003.1, forward strand.
GCTGCAGATATTTCAAAACAAAATAAGTAGAGACTTTTTTCTATTCATTGTTGACTTAATTCTATAAAAATACTTAGAACTCTGCAAGCATTTGTATGAAAATGTGTTTATTGTATAAATTAAAATAGCACGTGTTCCCGCAGCACTCCATGTGAAAAAAGAAACAGAAAAAAAACAAATTATTATCTGGTTGCTTTATGAAGTAATAGTTATTAGAAGTCATACTCACAATATAACAGTCAATGAAATTTAATCATTATTTTCATAATTCCTTTTTCAATTTTATTGTTGCAAGAAATATTATCTTTTGGTACTTCAAGGAGCAGGTGTTACTGTTATATGTATGTATGTGTGCATAGAGGGATTAAATTTAAAATTGTATTTTTTTAAAATTGTTTAAAAATTGGGTATAATAGAAAGGAATCAATTATTTTCCTTAAATTTGTTTATTTATTATTAATTAAAATACAATTACAAATTATATTATAACTATTACAAGCTGAGTAACATAGACCATATGCTCGGTGTAATGTAATAGACCAGAGTCTCTAGTGGGAATCGAACTCACGACTCTCATGCTAATAGTCTAGTAGACTACCCACTGAGGTACCAGGTTACCCATTTTTCTCAAATTAGTCTTTATTTAGAATAACACCATTTTTATAACAATCTTTTAGTCAAGTTTGACAGATTTAAGTATTTTCATGGTAGTGAGTTACTCTATGAGTCAGTACCGCTATGTATGTCTTGTCTGGTCTGTCGGCCTGTTGGTACGCGAGACCTTTGCTACGAGCTAAAGTTGAACACTTGTCGGCGCTTGTTTTCTTAAAATGATACAATCAATTAAAGTAGTAATCGATTCAAGAATTTTACTATTTAAATACTTGAAATTCTTTTTCTTTTCCAACATTTTATATTAAATATTACGTGTTATTTAATATGCTTATTTTTATGCATACTTTAATGTTTGACATTCTTTTAAATAACTATTTGTACAATTGAAAGCAGCAGCAAGGATGTAAGTATGTACGTACGTAGTAATTGAAAAATAAAATATAAATAACAGCACAATATGCAAACATATATACATATTTACACATTGAATCGAAATCACGAAAGGCAGTTAAGTTCAGGCTAAAAATAAACTTGCTAAAAATTTCAAATATGTTGCTGGTGATATTTGAAGAAAAAAAATTTAAATTAACATTTCATACGACATAAACACATATCGTACAGGACAACCACACTCCTATACATATATAAAGTATTAGGTTAAAATTGTGTGTAGTTTACATATTATCTTGCTAACCGCATTTTTTCTCTCTATAAGAAAAACAAAATAAATAAATAAAAGTATTATTATAATATGCCAGTGTTTCAAATGCTCAGTTCTCTTGTCATACTGTTACAGTTCTTATTTTATATTATTATTCTTTTAATCATACCATATTCTTGTCATTTTCTTTATAATGACACTAAACTTATGTGTTTGAGTGAAAAAAGAAACGAGTATAGAAATTAAAATTTTCCTTTTCTTAACTATTATTTAAAGGAACTTTCATTTGATTAGAGAAAAAGTTTAGAAATACTATCAAGGATTAAATTTCAATTAAAAGTAATGATTATGACTGCTGTTATATACTAATAGCCTTTTATATATACCCTATATGTGATTTGTGGAGATAGCTAATTGCACAATGAAATAGTTGAGTTCATAATGTAAGCAGTGTAGTATTTTGAGATATATGAGTATCGAGTTGGGCACATTCCCTTGAAGTTTCTATAGAGAACTGACTTTTTTTAGAAAAACTAAAATTGATTGAAGGTAGAGCTTAAGGAATAAATAAATTTGAAATAATACAAAATAGAGAGGCTTCTGCAAGATAAGTGCACCACATGGAAATAATGTCTTTTTCTGTTTATCGACGTAAAACCCACCTTAACAAAAAAATCCTTTGTGAAAAACGAATATCAATTAAAAGAATGGCATCGACGGGACAAGTATCACTATTAGAGCACTAGTCCAATACTATCACTGAGACAGTGAACAAAAAACAAAATAAAATCTTACAATCTCTCAAAAATAAAACTTAAGATCAAGAAAAAAATTTATTTCTGAAAAAAAGTCTTATTAATCTTTGGTAAATAATATCTAAAGAGTGAAAAATGGAAAAAATGAATTCAGTAAAATTTAAAGAGATTCAAATATTATCAACTGTTTATTACTAAATCTGGCCACACATATCAATTTAAGTCTGATATAACAATTAGAGCTTAATTGGGAGGTTTAGTTTAATTCATATGTTTATCTTAATTTATTCTGCTTCCTGCTACTTCTTTTATATCTAAATTAACGTAAAATAGAAGTTTACACATAATTGGGCATTACAACCCTTCAGTCAGGATTACGGCCTAGCTTCTCACACCGCTTATGTTGTGTGTGTTAATTTTATACATGAGTAGCGAGACCTACAGTTTAAAGTTGACTCCGAACTACAGATTTTTTTGGGAAACTTTTCGTGAGAATTTTATTTACTCTCAGAGTTTTTGCCAGAAATCTGCTGAGAGGAAGTCGCCGAAAAAATATTTTCTTCATATTTCGTTTTTGATGCCTGTCCGTTTTTGAACCCTGGTCTTTCGTCTAATAAGCTACCACTACCTACTAGATAGTTTATTGTACAAAAAAAGATAATAAATCGAATTTATAACCTTAAGGCATTTAGGGCAACAAACGAAAAGGAATATATATAAGGTATATACTAATAAATAATACCAGCTTTAGCTGAACTATCAGCGACTAAGTTAGTTAAAAATAAAGGGCATGCTAGCCCAAAGAGCACTGTTTGAATATTATGCTACCGACACTACTCATTCAGGTGTTAGTCTCATACTACTTATGCCTTTTAAGTTAACTATATTCTTTAAATTTATAGTTGCAATGATTTATTTTTAAGATTTTTTAGGAAAATAGTAGTGGACATAAAAAATGTATTTATATACATCTTATCTGTCAATTAAAAATATTTAAAATCGTAAAATTGATTTCATTTATAATTTATAGTATTTAACACTCATTTAAATCCCACTTGAAAATTTCGCGGTAACAATTAAATTCACAATAAACATAGAAATAAATACCATCGCATACGTTTTAATCGTTTTATTGTTTAACCGTTATTGTTACTTTTATTTTTCAACAACGTGAATTATTCATTTGTTTTTTTTTTTTCGTTTATGTTATTATTATTTATATTTATACTTCGAAATCCGGTTTAGTATTTTATGCTTTGAGGCCAATACTTCAAATAGAACTTGTTGTTAATACTTACTCGCTTTATCTTCAAATTTAAAAGAACTTCTTTGATTTTATGCCGGAAAAATCGCTATTGCGCATCATCATCTTACGTGCGCTCTAGTAAAGCTTTCTGGAACGTAAATCAAATCGCATTCCTATGAATAAAAATAAACGAAAATACAATACAATGATGAGAAACAAAAATAATTCAGGAAATTTAAGAATACATTTCTTATATATAGAGGGTGTTTTAATAACTAAGAGTTCATTTTTCTAAAGTGAATTGAACACTCCATTTAAATGGAAGTTTATTATATTATATAGTTTCAATTATTATATATATAGTTTCAATTTCAATTTCAATTTCAGCATAAACGTAGATATATGTATCTGAGTAATTTCGTCGATTGGTGTCTTTTAAGGTTTTTAAGATAGAACCATAGAAACTTTATTCATCCATTCGTTTTTGTGCCTACTTATCGCCAATAATCCGTACAAACAACCAAAGAATAATAACTCAGTGAAATTAGCAGATGAAGAGGAGCACTAGAATTGTAAAATTTTTCTAAATATTGACGAGGATTTTTTTAAAACCGTACTAATGAAAATTTATCAGATCTTATCCATTAAGAGATTCCTGGCAGTGTTTTCGCTTCAACTTTTGCAGAGAATGAGGCGTAAAATTCATATCTTTACACAAAAACGTCTGGTTACGGTAACATTCACCTCGAAATGCTATAAGCATGACAAATTTTGTTAATATTCGGTACTTAGCCTACTGCGACAGGGACTCTTAAGAACTGGTAGTTTCATATTTAGTTCTGAGTCATGCATTTACATTTTTTAATTTGTTTTCTTATCCCAAATTATGCTGGATGATTATAAAAACCAAAAATATCCACAACATGCCGAAATGTGATATTCTCAGATTTTTTAGTTTGGCAGTGAAAAATAAAATTCAAGGCAGATATTTAAATTCAAACGATCCTATATAGAGCTACATTATTGAAAAATGGTGAATTTCGTTTTTTCTGCATTATAAATTAACACTCAAATATAAAAGACCCTTACGCACAAATTATTGTTTTTCTTATATTTATTTGAGTTTTCATTTTAACATTTGGATGAAAAGCTCCATGGTATATTCTTTGTACCATGGAAAGCTCTTTTATCTTTATCTCTCTCTCTCCCTCATAAATGAAAACAAAGCTCTTTCGAAAATAAACAAATATAAGTTATATTCCATTAAAAAAAAATAAATAATATTTTAGAGATGACACTTGTGCGAGTATACTTCCTTGGTTTTAGGAAGTGATATTCACAACAAAAAAAAACTGTTCAAAAACAATACAATATTGTTAAATACGAATTTGTAAATAAAATTCCGTTTGTTTATTGTACTATTATTATTATTAAATATTAAAATTTTTAATATTTTATTGCCACCCAATAAAAATAATAAAATGTCTGCATGTTTAGCTTTTCTCTTAATTTAAGTTTATGTATTAACGATTAAAACTAAAAATTTAGAAGAACTTATAGCTCAGATTAATGTTACATATTGTTTTATATAAATTATGTATTAGAAAATTTTACAACGACTTAATAATACTGAATATTTTATAGGTTTTATATGCAGCTGCTTGTGTAAAACTACAGATATCTTAATAAGTATATAAAAAGGGAAACAAAAAGAAAAAAAACTTTTTATTTCATTGATATTTTTTAAAATAAATAATACAACCGTATTGAAATAAGAAAAGTAATTAAATAATAAATGCATAATATTAAATACATTATTAATCTATGTATTATCATTGTTGTTATTGTTACTATATTCCATATTTTTTTATTATTGGCGTACTTGTTATCTATATTTCATATCAACGATATGCTGTATAGCAGCATTTTATATGGAGTTGGTTTCTGGATTTTCATTTACAGTTGCAGCCTGCCTATTAGCATGGCTGTAAACCATCATACGAGCCTCGTGTTCCTGCAGTGCAAAACGCATTCGCTGTTCATGTATTTCGGACATATAACGTAATTTGAGTTCCTGCTCTTGTTGTTCGTAGCGCAATTTTTGTTCATGTTCTTTTCGAGCAAAATCTATTTCGGCTAAACGAGCTCGTTTAATTAAATCGAATAATTGCTTTTTGTATTTATCATCTAAACAAGATGGTGGAGAGGGAGGTGGTGTAGTCAAGTTAGATGTAGTCAAGGAAATTGCATTGTTATTATTTGCCTTCGTATCCGCAGCATGAAAATTTGTATTCGATGTGGACGTTAGCATCAGGCCAGTAGTTGAGACATCCGTTAAGGAAGAGGACGAAGTTGACGTCTCACATTTTTGCCTTTTAATTTTTAGGCCGATACCACCACCAGAAATCGACTTCTCTTGTAGTTTCGAGCTCAATAAAGGACTTTTGCATTTTGTGAGCTTTTGCTTCAATTTTGGTAAAGACTTTTTCTTTTTCATACGCACGCTATTCAGTTCCTCCAGTTGCTGTTGAAATTCATTATGTTGTGACTCAGCTGAAGTGGGAGGTGATGGCAATGCTAAAGTAGATGTAGGTTGAGTATCTTCACTATTGCTATGATTCAATATAGCATTCGGCAATGCCGCCAAAGGAGTATCTTCTTCCTCATCCTCAACATCATCAGTAATTTCTTTTTTGATTGAGTTTTGTATTGTTGAATTTCGTGTTTGACTGCGTGTACCGCCCATTATAGGTTCTTTTTGCATTTCCTCCATGAATTCCAACATTTGCAGACCCTCCAATTGAGTATTGGATTTTGGATGTTTCTGTTGATATTCCTTTTTAGCTAAATTCTTCATACTACGCCACTGCACTTGTATTTGCTCCAAAGATCGATGGCGAAAATTTAATGAATTAAACCTTTTTTCATGTTAAATATGGAATGACATTAATCGTGTGCTTGAGTAAAATTCTTAGAAATCACTTACTGTTTGGTTACGTGTAACCAAGCCATACGTTTTGATTTAATACTTTTGGCATCGACTGCTTTATTCTCCACATAATCCACTTTCGGTTTAATAACTTCTACTAACAGACTCTAGTGTAGAGAACAAAGTTTACATTGGAAAATTTTTATTTAGAAATCGTTCTAGTCTAATCTATAATACCAAATTTTCCTTAAGCAAAAAAACAAACACCAACAGAACTTTCATTTTAAAATATAAAAATCAACTTAAAAACAGAAAAGCGGAGAAAAAGTAATAATCATTAGTAATAATTGTAAATGTTTTTAAATATTGCAACGTAATTATTAATGACGGACATAGAATAGTTATAAAGTCTTCCAATAAATTTAGTAAATAAAATCTCAAGCTTTATAAATAATAAAAATCAATTTTAAAATTAATAAAATAAAATACAAAATATGATGTTAGATATAAACTGAATTGAAAGTTGCAGCAAAAAAAAACTCAGTAAATGTGGATATAAAACGAAATAACAAATTAAAGTGTGCTCTCAATACTAGATATTGGGAACATCGTGCAACAACCTCTTCCTGTTTAACTTCAATAATTTTGTTGACAATTGAATTGGAATTGCCTTCATAATGTCAACAAACAATTTGTAAATTGAGCTGAAGTATGATCATTATAAATCGTTCTAAATCGTTTCCATGATCATGCGAAAAAATAAAGAATTTCTATTTTAAATTTAAAATGAAGTTTTCAATGCAAAGAATGGAGTAAAAATTCGCAATAACATTTAATTTCAATATCGTTTGTTTTATTTCGGTTAATATTGAAACTATTAAAAAATGGCGGTTAGATATAGTTTTACTATGTGCGTTGTAGGGTTAATATGAATATCAGGTTAAAGTGGTGGAAAAAATAAATGAAAGGAAAAAAATCAACGTAAAAAACTAACAAGCAAAAGAACAGAATGGCCGATTAAAAAGCTAGTAAAAGGCATGCGGTAAAAAATATAGGTATATTGTACAAAGGAGAAGCCAATTAAAAGTCGTTTTTTTTTCATACTACGTACCCTTTCAGCTTCCTCCCAGTTAATAGAACGTTTCTTACGTACACCTTTCTTTTTGCCACCCGTAGACGATTCCTCTTCTGTTTCGGCCGTATCATTATCAACAACTACTGCAGTGGCTCCGCTGCCAGTAACTCCACCACCACCACCTACATTACCTCCACCAACACCTACCGTATTGGCTATATCTACTAATTTTATTTCCATTTTTGTTTCCTTCATAAAACCCGTCAGCGCAATATCATCATCCTTCAATGAATCTTCATCTTCTTCGTCGTCTGGAAAATTATCAAAATCTTCATCGTTTGCACCGTTTTCTAATAATTCACTTTTTTCTGCAGACTCCACCTTGGATAACTTTTGACCCAATACAGCAGAGGATATTTTTAAAGGAGTTACAACAGGACTATTCTCATTGACGGGCTCATTCAGCTTCATTGCACAATTATCCAAAAGAGTTCCACTCTCCTTATTTAATTTAATAGCGATAAAATTTGATTTAATTTTCTTTTTCATAGACAACTGGCAAAAACCGCAAAAAATTTTCTGCACCTAAAGGTTTTTCTTTTTTTTTTTGTTTATATACGCTAAAAAATCGCGAAGAACTTTGTTGTTTATCTTTTATCTACTCCTTCTTCTTTAAGAAAACAGGGGGATAAACTCTCAGCAACACATATAATATATATGACAGCTGAGATTTATGTAACGTTTTATGCCACCAGACTAATTGAACTTAGATGCTAGTTGAGAATACTACATTGAATTAAGTTCAATCTTTTTCGAATGAAATGCGTATCAATAGAGACTTTCTAAGCTAAATCAACATTGCTCAATTATACCCCAACTAATTAATGTTCTAAGAATCATAAGCATTTTAACGACAAAGGATTTCTTCACAGACCTAAACAACAAAAAACGAAGTCAGGGAAGTTGGAAATACTTTAATAGTACTCTAAATCATTCTAAATTCTAAAAATATCATCATGGGAAGAATATACTTCCAGATCCCTAAGAGGAATATTTTCTCAATCTTCAATCTTATTTGTAAGGCATCACTTCATATATCTAGTATCAACATGGTTGCCAAATCTAAAATTTTTTATCAATCAATTATTTGACAGTAGAAGAAAGAAGAAAACTGATTAGCGAAAAAATATATTTGTTTTAATTAATACCTTACTACATCTACTGTGTTCATTGATTTTATAAATCCATACATATTCGTTAAAACAAAAATATTTACATAATTCCATAAAACTGCCACTTTATTTAAAAAAAGCATTTGGCAACCTTACACAAAAGTGCAATTTTGAATAACCCTCTATGTAGCGAAACTCCTTTGACAGTTTGATACTGTCATATATACACGGCGACTAATCGAATTTATGTTTGCTAATCTCTCTCTGTGTTGGAATTATTTAACTTTTAACAGAAATATTAGTCGTTAAAAAAAACTAAAAAATAAAATATTAATTTTTGCTTCTAAATTTAATTAGTGTTTAATTTGTTAATGTAAAAGCAGGAGAAGAGTGATACCGTAGAAAAATATACAAGAATTGAAATTAAGGGTGTCGTCGTCGAGTGTCAAGGAAAAAAATACCAATTTTGATAAACTCACCACAGTTATTTCGTTTTGTAGCTGTTTTTTTTCTCATTTTTTATTTTTTTGTTTGGGGTAAAATCGATACAACTGTCAGAATTTTTCTATGGTTTATCGATTTTCTGATAATAAAATTGCATTTTTCCTTTACCATTTAAAAAACCAGATAAACTGTGAATCGAATGTGAAAATTTATGAAAATTCTCTAAAATAATTGTGGAAGAATTGATAAAGAGAAAAGAGTGAAGGAGTAAAAAGGGAGGAACTTTTGTCTTGTGTAACAAAATGAATATAGATTTTGCCAAATTGTGTGGTAAGCATGGAGCGATTTACGAGGCCTACTATAAACAGGTAATTTGGAGTCGTCAAGAGTGGGGTGGTTTCGTAATAATTATATATCTCTGACGGGAGAGGCAATTGATTTTAAGCCTTCTGTAATAGGAAAACATGAATGTAATGCACTGTTGTTATTTTTGTTTTTTGTAAAGATGGACCCTAAGGGTGCGGGCACCATAGAAGCAATGGCTGCTGCAAAATTTCTTAAGAAATCAGGCCTCAGTGATGTGGTTTTGAGCCGAGTTTGGGATTTGTCAGATCCCAATGGTAAGGGTTACTTGGATAAACCAGGATTTTATGTGGCGTTAAAATTAGTGTCATTGGCTCAGCATGGCCATGTTTATAATATGAATAATATTTACATGGATACAGAAAGGCCACCAAAAGTGGTACGTAGAAAAAGATTTATAGACCTCTAAGATTAAAATATATGGAATTTGCCCTATGTTATTTTTATTAGGGGGATCTTCCAAAGATTGTGCCACCTCGTGTACCGGCTGCACCTGTGGTTGCTGGTGCTGCTGTTCCAGGAGATTGGTCAATTAGTGTTATCGATCGGCTTAAGTACGAACAGCTTTTTGAGTCTTTGAAACCTGTAGGAGGTATGTTGCCTGGCAACAAAGTCAAAGGAGTTTTATTGGAATCCAAATTACCAATGGAAACCTTGGGTAAAATCTGGGATTTAGCAGATCAGGATAAGGATGGAAATCTGGACAAACATGAATTCATTGTAGCCATGCACTTAGTGTACAAAACTTTGGAGAAACGTACAGTTCCCGATGTTCTACCTCCAGAGTTAAGAAAACCAGGAATGGGAGCACCACCAAAACCCGGACCACCTGCAATGCCACCACCTCCAGCAGTTCCTGCTGTACCACGAGCACCATCAAGTGATGGTTTTGGTGATGGTGGTTTTGTGGCTAATTTTCCAAAAGATATTGCACCACCACCAGCTATACCCTTACCTGTAACGGTACCACCGCCAATGCAACGTGTTCCCCCACTTGGTGGCCCGGCCAGTGTGGCTCCACTTATTTCCACTGATCCCCTTATACCAATTGGTGCTCCACCTTCTGTAACTGCCAATGCTGATTGGGTTGTAACGACCGAAGATCAGAAGCGCTTTGAAGTAATGTTTCGGGAAGCCGATCGCGATAAGGATGGTTTGGTGTCTGGCTTGGAGGTGAAAAATGTTTTCTTACAGTCTGGAGTACCACAAAAGATGTTGGCTCATATTTGGTAAGTTTCTGTTCAGCGGTTTATAAAAATGCGTAATGTTTGTGATTGTAGGGCTCTTTGTGACACAAATCAATCGGGTAAATTAACTTTAGAACAATTTTCACTGGCCATGTGGATGGTGGAACGCAAACAAAAAGGTATAGATCCACCTCAGGTTCTAACAGCCAATATGGTACCACCATCTATGCGTGGCATTGTATCTGGAGTCGATGTGCAGGTAAATAATTTGTTTTAAATTTAGGGAATTTATTTTATCAAATGTTCACTATTAGGAACCCAAACCAACCTACACTAACCCCGAATTAGAAATGATATCGAAAGAGATCGAAGAATTAGCTAAAGAGCGAAGAGCTTTGGAAACAGAAATAGCTCAAAAAGAGGCTGATATACGTATTAAAAACGGTGAAGTTCGTAGCTTGCAGGTGAGCAAATTGAATGATAATTAATTACTGTATAATATGAATATTTTTAATTTTAAGAGTGAATTGGATACATTATCTGCCACCTTAAAACAATTAGAAAATCAACGTGGCGAAGCCCAAAAACGTTTGGATGATCTTAAAGCTCAGGTAGGTGATTTTTATCAAGATATACAATTTCAAAAGACGTACATATTTCAACAGTATTAAATACAAGTAGTTATCATATTTATATAGTTTGGACTTTTCTTTTTTCGTTTTGATTATGCTAAATATTAATTTATTTTTATTATTTTTTTAATTTAAAATTTATTTTTATGGGTTTGCACCATTTAAACACTAAAACACGTGTTTCTTTTTATATTATTGGCCCCAATTTGTTATCATATCATAACTGAATTTAATATGATACTAAACAAAAAAATACATGAACCCTAATTTCACAAAATCATGTGTACAAAATCCCCAAATCAAAACGAAATTCATTTGATACAAAAGAGTTCTGAATACGAGATGTCCTTAGAAAGTATGAATCTAGAAATTTCCCACAAGAGAAATCAGGTGGGTTTCGTTGTTTGCCCTTAAGCATATGCACTATTAAATATTATGTGTTGTGTTGTTGTTAATTATTTTTTATAAATTAGTTTGTGTTAACCGTTGCGTATATTTTATTTAAACACTTTATGTAAAAATTTTTTTAACATTTGTTTTACCAAAGTTATTTAAAATCATACAAAATTGAACGAAATTCGAAATCAAGTACACATATTTCTTAAAGCATTTGCATGTGTCCCAGAAAGAAAGTCATAAGTTTGTGTATTTTGGCTTAATATTATACTTTTTCAGTTTGTTATCTTTAATGCATCGTATGTGTTTTTGTGTTTCCTTTATTCTATATTCTAGGTGAACAAAATTCGAGAACAGTGCCAGAAGCAGGAGGAGACGATTAATGAACAAGAAGGTGAATTAAATGCAAAACGTTCCGAATTACAAAAACTGAAAGACGAAGAGAACTCTTTACAAAAAGAATACGATGAAAATAATAGAGAACTTCAAAAACTGACTAATCATTTACAAAATACACAACTACAAATTAGTTCAGTAAGTATAATTTAGAAAAGAAAGTTAAAAAAAAAGAGTGATAATTTGCGCTATTTTTTTAATATTTAGATTCGTTCTATGGTCACACAATTGATGGAGACTCAACGTCAAATGACCGATGCTTTGTTACTATGTCGTGCTGCAATCGAATCTGAAAATGCTGAGTTAGTTTCAGAATATCAACTGAAAATTGAACCAGATTTTGATGAGGCACGCAAAACTTTACAAAAAGAAATTGAAATAAAAGACGATCCATTTAACGATAATAAGAATGCTTCAAATAAAAATAACAGTTTTACAACAAATGGATTTGAAAGCGATCCATTTGGCGGTAGTACCACAACAACAATAACAACAACAGCAAAAGGTGGCTTCGATGACAGCTTTAACACAGGATTCGATGCCAACTTTGATGCCTTCAGCAGCCCTTCAAATTTTGGTGGTGATGCATTTGCTAGCAATAAAACAGAGGCGAGTTAAGAAAAAAATTTGAATTAATATGTAAATTAATTTTATTTTTGCTATTTTTACAGCCTGTGAAAGACAATTTTGATAGCGACCCATTTGCCGCATTACATGCGCCTACTGGCCAGGGTCAAATTTTGAGTCCCAATACACAAAGTACAGCTGCAACCGCCGCCAGTTCGAAATCAATACCACCACCCAGACCAGAGTCACCTAGTCCAGCTTTACCACCCAAAAAATCGAAAGTACCACCACCAAGACCAGCACCACCCAGGCCCTTACAGGTTTGTTAAAAGTAATAATTTAGAAAGATGTACTATTCAAATTTCTACTATTTTATTTGAAGGCTCCTAATCGTCCGGCGCAACCTGATGCCTTTGGTGCTTCCACAAATTCCGGAGGTTTTGCTGACTTTGCCGATTTTGACAATAAGGTTGGTAATTATACTGTACGTTGGGATCGGTGGTAATGCATGCACACCGCTTTTTTATTATTATTTTCTTTCTTTTATTTTAAGTATTACTTTTTCACAATAATTGTTATTCATATATTTCATTGTTGTAGTTTTGCAATTGTTTAATCTTCATTTTAATTTTATTAACAGAAATATAGTTTTTGGTTTTTAAGTTGTTGACTAATAAACATCTAACAAAACTGTAGTTTTTATTTAATTATAAAAACCTCATTTAATTTTTTTTTAATTAAAAAAATATATTTTCCAATACTTTTTTTTTATTTAATTTGTTATGGCTAACAAAGTTTGCTGTTCTAACTGAAAATCAAAACAAACCATACTAACTGTATGCTTTTAACATCTTTTTTTCTACAAACAAATCTATTTTCAGTGAACATCATACTATCGATTACATTTAACTCTAACACTATTTTATATATATAGTGATATATATAAAATATATAATATATATATATATATATATATATATATATATATATATATATATATATATATATATATATATATATATGTTATATATATGTTTAATATATATAACTGCGTCAGAAATATAAAAATTAATAAATAAGGAAAAAAACTAACACCGATAATACCCATGCAAGCATACACATTTACTAAAAGAACTTAAAATGTTTAAATGTTTTTTTTTCATAATTTCGTTTATAACCAAATTTATATACCAACAGTAATATTATGTGTAGAATGTAATTAATGAAATTAACAAAATATTTATTATCATATAATAACCATGTTCTAACTTTGGCTTAAAATAATACAAATAATTAAACCATTAACTATAGTTAGTTTAAGATTTGAAAACATACTTTAAGTATTACCAAACCCAGCATAGAGCATATAAACGCCGTTTGTTTTGCTTAATTCTTCAGCTTTTGCCAAAATTTTTCAAATACAAACTTCAATGAATATTATTTTCAAATATTTTTATGTTGTGCTCCACAAAAATCTTCATTGTCCCTATTAAGATTTAGTTGGTTGGTTTTATAAAAACTTATTAGGACTTTCAATATAAAAGAAAATTTTTGAAAAAGTGGCCATCAATTATAGATTTTATGATCTTATGATATTAGGCAAAATTTAAATTTTATCACGTTCCTTGGGTTTTCATTGCTGGGATTTCTTCCAACATTCCATTTAGCAAAAACAAAAAAAAACTAGAACTTTTGTTCCATACCTTTATTAAGCTATTTTTCTAAAAATACATTACAAAGTGACTTAACAATATTTAACGAATAATTATTAAATATAAATTAAAGCGTTTATTAATTGAACATCTATAAATATCTACAATAACAATAATATTACATATGATTTATAAAATAAAAACTTTTACTAATTATAATTAATATATATATTAAACAAAGACACAAAATTACCATTTAATAAACATTTCTTCGCTTAAAATGTTTCTTCGTGTACCTTAACATCTATAAATAAAAAATGTTCGTTATTAATAAAATAATAGTTTATAATTTAAAAATTTAAAAAACCACAGCACCCTCTTTAAAAATTGTTTAAAATATAAAAAACAGTGGAAACGAATTTTAATAATAATCCTTAAAATTTTGTTTTTAATTAAAGTTTTTGCTCTAACTAATATTAACCATAAAAAACGGGTTTTTTTAAATTTATATTTTATTTCTCTATCCAAAATTGTTATAATATAGCCATCTTTTCAATACTCACCTCCTATTTAATCTTAAATATTTTCAAAAGTTCTGATAAAAAATATATGAAAATTAATAATCAAAGCGTTAATTGTTTAGATAAATATCACTAATTCAATATATATATATTTTTTTTCATATTTATATGATATAACAAAATATGTATAAATATATACATATACACATATATACATCTTGACCAATTGATAATATATTAATCATTTAATAGTAAATAAAACAAACATAGTTAGCAAATGTGTTAATTGTCTAATCATATAGGGAATATTTAATTGCATTTTTTAGTATTTCTAAATCTATTTCATTCATAAATTTTAAATAAATATTATTTTTTCAAGCCATTTAAAAGAAATCCAATATTTGTTTTGGGACTATTTTCACATTAAGTTCGCTTATTTAAAACTGGATTTCTCTATTTCTTTATAAATATTTTAAAGTTAAGGGTAATTTTAGATTCATTGAATACTTTTTCTACGTCTCCAATAAATCATTTAAAATCTTTTTAATTACCACTTTTAATCTAAAAGCACTGTATGGCAACAATAACACGCTAAATAATTCGTTATATTAGGCATTCCTTTCTTTATTCGTTCGATGCGAATACATTTGAGTATCAAGACATTTTAATTTACATTTCTCTATATGATCTTCAATATTATTAAAAATGATATTCTCCAAAATATAATGCTGCACATAAATGTCATTTCGAAGAATATTGCATACATACTTAATATAAACAAACAAACAACAAAAAAAAAAAAAAGAAACATTAACGAATCAGTATACAAAAAAGTAATTATCGTTATCTCATATTTATGAAAAAATGTTTAAATCAAATTAAATACAAAAACAAAAATTACAGCCATGAACACAACTCTACTACAATAAATACAATCCTTTCGCGTTAGCATTATTATGCTTCGTTACATACTTCTAAATTTTGTAATACAAATATGTGTTTTGTTAAATTGTTTATTGATATTTTATTGATAATTATGTTTTACAATTAAATTTTTTAATTTAAAGTAGGCTATACGCCAAGTTACGGCGAATTCATAGAATGAATTAGAATGAATTCCCCTTGCGCCAAGTCATGGCTGTAAGAATGTATTGAAATCGAATAACAAACAACAATAACTTTGTAGTAATATCAGTTTCGAAGTATGCAAAGATAATTTAAAAAAAAGAAAGAAATACAAATAATAAAAGAATAAAAAAAATTAGTAATAATATTAAATGTATAATTCAAAAACTTGTTTTTATTCACATAGTTCCCCATATGTTGGTATCGTGTCTTTACGCTCTTTATCACATTTTAGAAGCTTAAATTATAATTCGTATTCCGATTTTATCTTACAAACTGATCATTCATTAACGTAATTAGTTTTTAAAAGTGGGTCATAGTTTTTTTTTTTTTCATTTATTTGATAATAATTATAATTTTATACTTTTCTTAAATTTGAACAATTTTTGTTAAATATTTTTTAATTTACTTTCTGTTATTTTATTTTTTAATTTACCATCCCATAAACCTTCTGTAGGCTCCCACTTTACCTCCACCACCATTTGCACCTATAATACCTGCAAAAACACAAACGCCAAACAATGTTAATAAGCTAGTAAAGACAGCAACAACATCAACAACAACGTCATCCGTAACATCATTATCCACTACAAATGCTTCATTATTCGATAATTTTACATTATCATCATCAACAAACAAAAATACACCTGCCCTCAGTCAAAGCGCTGCATCCTTGTTAGGCTTGAATACAACATTAAATAAAGACGCTTTAACAGACTTATATAGTAAGACAAATGTAAGCATTTCCACCTTGACTACCGTTGTCGATAATAACACTTCGTCAACCTCAAACACAAATAATCACTTAACACGTTCCACTACACCACTGCAGCTGGCTGCCTCGAAATCCCTAGTGAAAACGGCCACCTCAAGTACATCAACTGTATTTGACGCGTTTGGCACTATAACAACAAAGAAATCGGAAAGTGACAACGATCATTTTAGTACTATAAAATCAACATCTTCGATTATAACTGGACCCACAGATTTTAAAGATGACCCCTTTAAGGACTATCGTTATGAAGATCCTTTCAATATAAAGGATCCTTTTGATGACGATGACGATGAATTTCCAACAGATCCAGATAAAGTATTTAAAGATGACGTGGTAGCAGGAGGAGTTACAGAAGGTGCGTAATGAGTATTAAAAAAAAATAATTCCACACAAATTTTTTATAATTTTAAAAATTTCATTCTAGAAGACAAATTAAAATCAGGTCTGGATGTAGACAACAATAATGTCAATGATTCATTTCAAACAATTGCCGCAAGCACTTCGAGTAATTCAAATAACGCTTTAAGTGTGACCAAATCAAGTTCTACTGTTAGCAATGAGTTCTTAAATCAATTTGAATCCTTTACCATACATTCAAATCCAAGTCCAGTGCCTTCGCAATATTCATCTACATCTTCGGCTTTTACTACGTCCGGTGGATTAACAGATCAAATTAAAGAACAAGGTTCGCTTAAATCGAAAAGTAACACACCCATTCCGTTGAACGCCTCAACTACTGCACCATCAAGTTTATTTGATAATTTTGCTGATTTTGACACATTTTCAAATACAAAGTCGTCTACCTCTACACTGGACTCAGCTAAAAAATCTTGTACACCAAAGCCAGATCCCTTCTTAGACGCATTTAATGATAACTTCGAAACTAGATCAAACAAAAGTATTGATTCTAATTCGAATCAAGTGAAGAATGCTGCCAAAACTACTAGTTCACTGGATGTCTTCGATGCTTTTTCCGGCAAAACTACTACAGCATCTACAGTATTCGATGCTTTTGGTGATAATTTAAATCAGCAACAAGTTTCTGACATGTTTGGCGTTTTTAATGACAACAATTTTGAAGATGATTTCTTTAGAAATTCCAACCTAACAAAAGATTCTAGCAGTACCACATTAAAAGAAACAAATTTAAATAAGAACAAAACCAAATCCAACAAATCTCCCTTACCATTTAATGACAATGATTTCGCTAAATTTGATGCTTTCAGTGGGATAAACGATGACTTTAATAACACAACAGTTTCTAACTTGAATAATGCTAAACAAAAACCAAAATACTCATTAACGAAATCTGATAATTTAACTAAAGTACAAAATAAATTAACAGTCAATAATAATACAGCTGACAAAACAACTGAAAACGGTGCTAAACTCCCAGAAAAATTTGTAGCCGATTATTCAAAACCCGAAACTTTTGATGATGACTTACAGGAGGCCATTAAACGAAGCATGGTGGATCAGTAACATATTTAAATATTAATATTACTATTATATGTATTTGCTTAACTATAAACTATATAAAAACTATATTTAACTATGCTTTAAACTATTTCATTCTAAACATAGCTCTTACAATCATTTAATTTCTTTCCCTCTTTATCTTTATTTTACAATTATAATTAATAATCGCTTCTTTAAGAAATCAAAATGAAAAATCTCTCTTTCTCAAAGTCTAACTTTGAATATTAATTCCGTATATTATTATATCGTATAGTATATTTATTATATTTCTTTATATAAGTTTAACAACGTTAAAATATTCCATATATTTTATTTTAATTATGATTTTTGATTGATTAAACAAAAAAGCAAAAAAAAAAAAAAAAAGAATGCAACCATACAAACTAAATCCCAAGTTAAAAACACGAATTCAGGTAAAAGCAAATTTATTTTTTAACTTTTTGGTTGAGTTTTTTACGTATTATTTACTATACTTTTTCAATATTAAATTTATGTGAAAATTATACTCAAATTAATAAAACACCAACAATTATACAATAAATATTTTAAACAAACAAAAAAAAGTAAAGCCTTATATATGTAATCTATCAGTATGAGCAAAGGAAGTGTGTTACCAACTGACCGACCGACAAATTCAAGAATATATAGCCTAAACGATAGATATAGATGTGCCTTGATCTTGACGGTACAGGTTTGAATCAAGAGTGCTAATTACAATAGTATTTAGGCATTTCTATGATCCAACAAAATCGATGTCCTCTATCTCACGAATAACTGTTTTAAGAAACCTCACTGCCGTTTACGTATCTACATCACTGTCAATAAGCAATCGGGATCGGCAATGAATAATGCACATAAGTAGTAGTTTATAATAAAATTTGAAATAAATCTTAGGCAATCCTCTTAGGCAATTTGGTTCGAAAGGCGAAAAGTTTTTAAAAGATTATCTTATTGTATTCTGGAAAAGAATTCAAGTTTTTTTTTTGACTGAATTTTCAACGATCAACAGTATTTTCGAATTTAAACGGAATTGCAGTTAAAAAAAACAGCTTTTTTCAAAGAATTTTATTCTTCAATTCGAATATCGTTTCAATGTTTTCATTGGTGGGAATACAAAAGCTTTTAATAGGTACTTGAGTTCTTACTCAAGCGAATTTTAGATAAGCCAAAGCTTATCATTTGATTGCTTTAACGTCAATAAGAAATGAACGAGAAATACTAAACAAGCAAGAGCGTGCAGATACACAATTTGAAAATAAAAATTAGAATTTAGTTCTCTGTCAACGTTTGTATCATCATCAGGTGGTTTAATTAAGTAATAAATATAATTGTTGCACTTTTAATTTTCTTAATTGCATAAACACAAAGGTAAAACCACTCTTTTAATACAACAATATACAGTAGACAAATTTAATATTTATACACGCATATGTATATTCATATATATATACGTACATTTGATTCTAAACATTAATTTTGATTTTATTTGTTGAATATCATATCAGGTTTAAATTATAAAGGCGATATCATCAGCCGGTTTGATTTTTTTCCTTTTGTTTTGTTCACGTTCTATTGCGAATTTTACAAAAACAAAATGTGTGAAAAATAAAATAAGTGTATTCTATATATATAATACAGTGGAAAACAATATAAATAATTCATGGAAAAATTTTAAATCGTTTATATTTTTGTTCGACTCTTTAAAATTTTATAAATATTAATTCAATATTTGAAACGATTCATGATTTAAGACTGCACTAGTGAGCTTTAATAATAATAAGTTGTACCATGGGTTCACAGACTGTTGTAATTTATAACAATTTTAGAAAGGTCTATGATAACGTAAATCACAATTTATGTACACAAATCGCAGAAGCGCTATTTTCTATAATAGAATAGGCCAAAATTCTATTCTCGTAACTGAAGGAGTATTTTAGTAAATCTATCTCACGTTGTATAAGTACGATTAGATCAAAAATAAACACCAACAATAGCTGTAATATACAATATTTAATAGTTTTAAAGGTTACTGATCTTTTTTGAATAGGTATTGTAGAGAGAAAAAAAACCGCCATTAGTGCTTTACGCTATTGTCTATAACTAGAAAATGATTCCTTGATGAAATCATTCTTTGTGGTAAAATTTTGGAACTACGAATGTATTCATTCATTCATATTAATAACGACTTATGCTGATCTTGTACGCAAGTACGAAATAATCAGAGTCATTACTTTCTCTCTCTTACAGTGCCGTAACTGATATATATGTGTGTATTAGGGTTTGTACTTGTTTAATTTTTTATAATTTCATAACAAATGTTTTTATTATTGTTTTAGAACAAATAAACAAGAGTTTATTAAAGAACACGTTAATAATGATAACCTGATAAGGAATTATCACTTATTTCGAGAAGATTTGTTTGGATTAAAAGCAAATCTATTAACACTATTACACAATAGAATTATTAATGAAAGCAATAGTTTTACTTTTCTAAATCAATATTGTATCAAGACTGAAGTTTTTGCTATCCACTGTAATAGAATATTATTTAGCGAAAACAAGAGCAGTTTTGTTAATAATATATTTATATGTGTACGTTCACAGATAGCAGATAAATAATGTATTTGATAAATTTAATATACCTTTTACATGTTAGGCTTTGTATGGCATTACATATTTATCAATTGGTTTGTCTTTTTTTTATTGTATTCAAGCAACGTATGTAACTTATTGCTTTTCCTCTTCCCTTAGCAATTAAATTAGTTCATAAAAGTTACTGTCAATACGCAGCTTTTATTTTGAAAACTTTTGTTTCACAATACGAATATTGTACACATTTAGGCTTTAATAATAATATCTAAATCGATTAATGAATATTAAAAGATTTATTAAATTATTAACGTAGTTAGATGGAGCGCCAATAAAATACTTTTTCAACATTAGGTAGATGATAAGGTACTTAAAGTCGAAAGGGTCAATTACAATTAAACTGGGGCACCTTCACATAGACGTATTATTTTATTATGAGTGAAATAAAATAAAAAAATATAAAAATATATATTTTTTTCTTATTCAGATAATAACAATTCGTAATGACTAAACCGATTTTATTTATGGCCACCTTGAGTCCACCCTCGAGAGCTGTTATGCTGACAGCAAAGGAGATTGGTTTGGAATTAGAATACAAGTAAGTTTTCTTAAAATAAATCTGAATTCATAAATCAAGTTATTAATAAATTTTCTTTTCAAGGCCAATTAATCTTCTGAAGGGTGAACATTTAACACCCGAATTCATTAAAATGAATCCACAACACACCATACCCACTTTAGTAGATGGTGACGCTGTTGTTTATGATTCCCATGCCATCTGTAGCTATTTGGTAGAAAAATACGCCAAGAATGATCAATTATATCCCAAGGATTTGAGAAAACGAGCTGAAGTTGATGCCCGTTTGCACTTTGATTCTGGTCACTTGTTTGCCCGTTTACGTTTCTTATATGAGCCAATTTTGTATTATGGTTCCACTGATTGCTCCGTGGATAAAATTGCCTACATACAAAAATGTTGGGAAATAATGGAGCAATTCTTAAAGGACCACCCCTACGTATGTGGAGATCAGTTGACTATAGCTGATTTTTGTTGTGTTGCTACCATAACTTCGGTTAATGAAGTTGCTCCCATCGATGAGTTTAAATTTCCGAAATTGTTGGCTTGGATTAAACGTTTAGCCGAGTTACCCTACTATAAGGATACAAACGAAGAGGGTGCCGAGGAATTAAAAGCAATTTTCAGAGAAAAATTGGCTGAAAATCGTGGTGCCAAATAAACTGAAAGAAGTTTAATAAAAAAACATATTAATTAATTATTTAATAAATTGCAATTGTTTTATAAATATTTTAAATATTTCATATACACCAGAGTTTAAAAAAAAAACGCACCTACATATATATACGATTTATATTCAAGAAATAAAAGAAAAATTAATATCATTTTATCATAAGTNNNNAAATTACAAAAAAATTATAAAAAATTCAGAGAAAATTAAATTTATTTAAGATAAATACAACACATCAGTTGCAAATTGTTTAATAAATATTTATTGCGCCCCAACTACAATACTCCAGTCAAATACTTTAGTGAGAGCAGTGACAATGACTGCGTTTTGTTTACGTTACCAGTCAGCTGATTTAATTCGCTCACTTAGTTTATTTTTTCTTTGCATCTTATATTATGTATTAGCCCAACAGACGATGTAAGCCTCTTTAGCTCAGTGGCAGAGCACTGGTCTTGTAAACCAGGGGTCGTGAGTTCAATCCTCACAGGAGGCAGTTTTATGCCGATATACAAATACTTTTTTCCAAATTAATTTTATAGTCATTTCCAATATTTTGAATAAAAAAAAAATTAAAAATACTCACCACATCTACTAGGGATTTCAACTAAATTTTAGTTATAAAATACTCTTGATTCAATATGAATAAAAAAAACTCAGTTTCAAATAAATTATTTTTTAACGAAATACATGTGAGTCTAGTCCATTTTATTATATTTTTTAAAAAAGAAAAGGGAAAACGTACTTACTATACTTAAAAAATATAAATAGAATGTACAGTTTATAAAAATTATTTGATAAATTAATATTTAAAGAAAATATTTAGATAAAAAAAATATATATATTATAAAAAAGAGAATGTATGTATATATTATGTATATCATTATTATTAATTATTGAATACAATATTTTTCATTTTTCTTTTGATTTGGAATAAAATTGTTTTTATCTTAAATATTAATAATTATTATTATTTCAATAACATTCATAATAATTCTTCTTACTATTTTAACCTGCATTCCCCCCATAGTCTTACTCTACAACGTTATTTTTACTACATTTGTTTTTTAGGGCAAGAGCTGGCATTTTAATTTTTGTTATAAATGTTATTTTGTAATATCGGTAAATTCTTTTTAATTATAATTATAACATGTTTATTTTTATAACAAATAAAATAAATGACCAATTTTCCTTAAGGATTTAATGTTTTTTTCGGCCAGTTGCAATTATTTTTTACTTTTAATTATTTACATTAAAGTTTCAATTCTGCGTAGTAATGAACTGTATTTATTAATTTTGAAAGAATTTATTATCGTAACTTTCGCGTGTTTTGAAATTTTTTCTAATATAAACATTTTTGTTTCTTATAAAATAATAAATAAAAATAAAAAAATTGGAATTCAATAAATCAATAAATACAAAGTTTTTATATTTTTTAACTTAAAAATAGTAAAATATTACATATTGTGCGAAGTGAAAGATAAATAATTAAATTATAATTGGTTATTTAGAAAAACGAATTAAGAAAGTTTTAATTTAATTTTTTTACTAGTTTTAAAGAGAGGGTTAAGAAGGAAGGTAGGCGTTTTTTTTTGCACTTTGAAAAGTTTTAGTTATAAGATTAATTTTATAAATTTGTGTTTATTTTTACTTAAATTTAATATTTTTATAACAATTGTTTTATTATATTTTTAATATGACTGTTACCACACTTAGTCCTGACCCTCAGGAAATTCTTTAGCGTTTCTTGGCAATGGTAATTTTGCTATATTATGCGGTTTTATATTTAGTAAAATTGCATCACGACAAGCATTTTGTAGGGAAACAACTGTAAATAAAAAATATTTTCTTAAATAATCACAGCAAAAAAATTTTAGACATTGCGATAATCGAAACTGTTTCGAACAGTTTTCGGAAACCAATTTTAGAATTGTATTTTTATTCGCTATTTAACTTACTACCATACAGTTGGATAATCCGTATTTGTTTTGTTGTGCCATAAACGTCTATGACAACATGCAAAGGAGCATTGTCCAGAGGTATGTCTTTAGTACAGGGTCCCTGATCTACACCATTAATTATGAAATGCATTTCGCCTTTAGTATCATCATATTCGGTGGGAACAAATACCACTCCTATGCGAGAACCTTTGTCTGTCAGTAAAATACCAGGATTACAGTCACCGCTTACATTTACATCGGCTACAGAGGGCCGCAGTAAACGTTTCGGTATCATGCCTCTAGGAGTACGCACATACATGGAATCACCTAAAATTGAACCTTTTAGGTTCATTCGATCAGATATTTATTCAAAATTAGACCGGTATTTATGTACACATATGTGAAAGAGTGGAACTTACTTTTGTTTGAGTTGGATGAACTTGAGCTTGGATGACCGTCACTTGTTGAAGCATCTGTTCCTGGTTCTCCAGAACCAATAGCTGAATTACTGCAACTACTGCCGCCAAGGGCAACACCACCTCCACCAAAATCTACGGGATTTGTACGTGGTGCCAAGGCATGAGATTCAAATTTAGATATAGGATAAATCCAACAAGTACCCAAATTTGCTAAATCGGGCAAAGCGAATTGGGGCAAACCGTCCTCCATTGTGCCCAACACATCTGGCACCAATTGCGTGAGACCTAATCGCATATGACCAGACCATCCCCGTTCATTCTTTTCAATTTCCACTAGGAATATTTCACCCATTTGCAAGGGCTTCTCCGAAAAAGTAACGGCATCCGCAAAGCTGGCTTTGCGAAAAGCCACTGTATTGTCGTCACACAGAATAATATTAGCACCATGATATGGATGAAATCTGGATAATTGACGCTTAGATGTAGCTGGTGTGTAATTAGTTGCTACTACTGCATTACTAGCTGTGCAAGCACTGGCATTGTTCGTAAGAGCTGAACAAATTGATGCACCTGCGGCTGTTGCTCCACTCACTGCTGCATCAGTGACCAAACTTGTACAATCTGTGACGTTATTGTTGTCTGCTTCACTCATTTTTATGCGTTTTAAAAAGAAAAGTTTTAGAAACTTGTTATTTTGATTTAACTTTTTTAAGTAAAGAAAAATGGTGAAAACTCTGTTCCTTTCTTTATTTATATTATTTTGTCTCTTATTTGCTTTTTATTTAGAGCCAGTGTTGCCGGATTTGGTTTATTCTAACCAAAATTTGTTATATTTTGTTAAATGTGTAGATCTTTCTGGTTTTGGTTATTTTTTGTTGTCAAAAAATATAATTTAATTAATTATTCTAAATTGAATGAACATAATTTAATTTTGAATAAATAGAAATACTATGAATTAAAGTATTTGTACATATTTTCCTATTTTGGTGATTTCAGGAGTTGAATGTAAAATTTTTCTTCCTGGCAACATTAGTGGTTGGAAAAATTCGTTTGTTCGTTCAATAAACAAATGTTGAACAAAATTAATTCACACTTTCTTTTTCCGTATCCGGATGTATGAATGAAAATGAATTTATTCGATGCGGTGAGTTTCTACACGGTGGGCTTTTGCAAGATGTGGTGATTTCATCTGGTTTGGTGAATACAATTGTAATTCACCAAAATGCCGTTATTCGAAATAGGTACTTGTATTACCATATATCACTTCACTATTAGTGGTAAATTAAGAGCCGAGTGACTTCTAGAACAAGACGTATTCGTATAAGGTGTACAGTACACGAGATTGTCAAACATTTATTTAGGTACAGTGAGTAAAAAAACTTGTGCACTTACTATAATAATAATAATAAGTAATTTTTACCTAAATTAGCGAAGCCATTGGTTTAAAACAAACTCACCATACATAAATTGGGGTATGAAACAGGGATGGGTGGAGTCTCACGTAGTGTTGCCATTGTGTCAGTAAATTCTTTTTATTATGCATCTAGAGAAATTAAAATTAAAAAATATTGCAAAAAAATTTAAATTACTTTCTAATTAAATAAATATTTGAATAATTTTTTGAGTTTGTAGATAATATTAATTAATATAACGGATGAAAACAGAAATTTTATTTCGACTAATTAAACTTAAACTTTTTCTGCGAAACTTAATATAAAAGAGAATAATGAATAATGATAACTTAAATTTAACATCAGGAAAAATTAATAAAGAAAACTATGAACTAAATAAATTGAGTTATTACTCTCCCCCGTTGGTGATTTCTATTTCTAAAGTTGGTTGCAAAATTTTTTATTTCCTGGCAACGTTGTTTAGAACAAAACAAAACCAAAACAAAAAATCTTTTGTATACATTCTCACAACACTTAACAA
Organism: Sarcophaga bullata; assembly: GCA_005959815.1. Taxonomy (NCBI): domain Eukaryota; kingdom Metazoa; phylum Arthropoda; class Insecta; order Diptera; family Sarcophagidae; genus Sarcophaga; species Sarcophaga bullata. The sequence goes on from QOCX01000003.1 coordinate 748,428, forward strand.
AGTGATGAAGTACCGAAACATTACGTTATACAACACTTCTTCTATTATATACTTTAGGAGTGTGCGTGTGTTGAAAGCAATTGTTTTAAAAACTATTAATTTTTGCTTGCATTCGGAATTCAATTGTAAAGTATTAAGTATAAAACAATATACATTTTTGAGTTTTGTTTATATATCTTTTAATTGTTATTTGAAACTTGAAGTTTTTGAAAACTTGGCAACAGTGCTTATGTTTCTGGCTTTTCGTTTAACAACACTGCCGTCTGTTAAATAAAATACCGCACAGCTGACTCTCGGACTTTCATAACGTTTTTGGAAAACGCTTAGTAGAAATTAAAGAATTTATTTCTTAAAAAAGGTAAATAGTGAAAGGTGTGTGGTATATTTATCTGACTTTTAAAATCAGTATAGTAATTTCTTTTAGTAGAAGAGTTGAGAATGCGTGTGCCAACCTGTGTTTATGCTGCTAAACATAAAGCTCGTGCTCCTCAAAATGAGGCCGCTGTACCATTTCAGGAAATCTTACCTTTGCGTTTAAAAAACTCAGTCAGTGGCAAAGCTGACTCTGGTTCTGATGTAGCTTGTCTTCAGGAAATGACTGTGCTGTTTGCCTGTCTTAAGGATAATGAGTTTGTGGAAAAGTTCTGTTCAAAAGAAATTTCGCAGTTCAAAAAATGTTACAAAGTCTATATGGACCGGAAGGCAACCGCTAAAGAAACTATTAATCAGGGTATTGTAACGCCGGGCAATAATTTAAATTATAAACAATTGAACAAATATATGAGACGGTTTCCAAATCCAGAGTAAAATTGGTAGACAATGTGCTCTTAAAGTATCTGTGCTTGAAAGTAAACTTTTTTAATATTTTGGAATGATTAAATGACTTGAAGTGAATATTAATTTATAAGCAAACATGTTTTTAATAAAAGTTATTTCTCAAAGCGAAGCCTTAATTAACAGCGATTTTCGTATGCGGATGACATTAACTACAGTTACAATCGTTATGTATTATTTTCTTATCCCACCAAGCTATATATGTGTGTACATGTATATAAATAAATTTAATATAAAAATAGCTCTTAAAAGGGATTCAAATACGGCATTAGTTATTACATAAAAAAATTATGGCTATGTTTGAGATCTTATTTTGTAAATCCAAGTTCCGACGTAAGCTGTATATTGTGGATGTAATTTATATCTTACTAATAGCTTGTTTAATTCCACTTCAATGAAAAGTTACATTCTACAATTTTTTTTTAATATATTGTATTTTAATAATATTTTATTATATTAAAGTGGTCTACTATCGAACACTTCTTACAGTATAGTCTTATTTGTACACATTATTACTAAATTAATAAACAACATCAGCATCTACTAAGCCACCCGATGATGAACTGCAACCAGGCGACGATTGACTTAAAACGTTGAGATAATTATTTGTGTGTCGAGTTAAGCCAGAACGTTGTTTCAATTCGTATAATTCTGCTAGCAGAGTTTGTTTTTCTCTTTCCAACATCGTTATACGTTCGCTTTTTAAATGTCCTTCATTGGCTAATAAACGATTTTGTTGGCGTAATCTGTCTGAAACCGTAGTGGTAGTATTAATACTGTTGCGAGTAATACTTGTTTTTGAGGGCGTTCTTATAGCTAGATTAAAATGAAAGGGAAACCCTCCTCTTTCCCAACATTCTGCCAAAGCTGATAAACTTCTATTGACTTCCAAAACACGGGCCCTTTGGAAGTTTAAACGCTCCTGTTGCACCTCAGACCATTGTTCCTACAGAAAAAGTCCAGAATTAATAGATCAGTTTGTAAACCTAATAAGTTTATACTTTTTTTACCGAATTTGAGAATCCCATACGTCCTAAATATTTAATTTTCTCTTGCACGCCAACAATTTGCTTCATGTACCATTCTCGGGCCTTTTCTACAGAATTTAAGCCCAACAACAAAACTTCTCTTTCTTCTTCATATTGTTTAAGGCGTTTCAACATGTTATAATCTATACCATTTTGCAGAGTATGTCTTCTAGGCTCTCTCCTTTTAGTAGTGGTCTTTTTTATGGGCATACTTGTAAAATTGCCACTATCCGTGGCCGAAGAAGAACCGCCATCGGCACTGCCCCTATAGCCGCATTGTTGTAAAAAATTATTGTTGGACTGTTTATCTTTTAAATCCATTTCATTACGCATAACACCCATTTGCCAATTTTGCAAAGCATGTCTTATCTCAGCCTTATTGGTGGCACTTAAAATGCCTTTATTTACATTGTTGTTGTTTATAGCAGAGGCTCGAGGGGGCTTGGGCGGCGGTGGTGGAGAATTATATGGTGATCTAATAGTATTAGAGGATGTTGTCAATTCTCCCTCTGAATCAGGACTTAATTGGGGCATACTTAATGCTCTATGAGCTGAAGAAATATTATGAGGCCTTATATTAACTGACCAAAGATTGGTAGATACTGGATTAGCTATATCTAAAGCTGGAGCAGAAGGAGGTCTGGCTACTTTCATGACTGGCTTGTTTTTCCATACCCCAGCAGTCACGGTAGTAGTACTATTTGAAATAGTTTTAGTGTGATTATTTTCAGTTTGCATATGTACTTGATTCTGATTTCTTAGCAGACATAGCTTGAGTCCTGCACAAAAACGTTCGAAAGTCAACAAACCATTAGTTGGAGTTACTTTACGCAAAGATTCTATAACACCTCTAGGTAACCCTTTGCTGCCATCATCTTGCCAGCCTTTTTCTATATCTAAAAACTTTACATACCCTGTTTGCTGGTCGTCCAATATATCAAAAAGGGTTTTCATAGATTGCACAAAAGGCTTGGGTAAAGCATCAAATGCACTGCTACCGCCCCCACCTTGTCCAGTGTTATTTTGTATATTGATCGTTTGATTATTGTTTAGCACACCCATGATAACGTTAGTTTCGCTTGGACGAAGCATTCTTAAGTTAAGTACGATTGTCTAATGCGAACTGACTGATAGCATTTAGTTTTCCCACGGTCAGTATCACCTTTAAATTAGTATTTAATTTTAAAGTGCAGAGTATAACTGAAAATATTCAAATAGTCAGTGAGTAAACAATACGTTATATTTAGACAAAGTTAATAAAGCAATTATTAAAACAAAAGTAAAGTTAAAATAAGTAAAAGAAATAAAATATATTTTATAACATTTTTGAAATAAATTAATTTTCATATTCATTGTGATAAAGTTAAAAATTTATAAATGGACCCTCTCCTTATGCTAACTGTTGCTAATAAAATTTGATTAAAATTATGAGATGTTAAAAACAAATAAAATAATGAATAAAATAATAAATAAAATAATGAACGAAATTTAAAATGAATAAATAGTAATAATAAATAAAATAAAATTAAGAAAATGAATATATATTTTAAATTAATCAATTCTCCATTCGTGTTTCTCACACCACATGTCTTACGTAAATAATAATGCATTGTTTTAATTTTTTCTTTTCAAATTAACAAGTGTTTCTAATGCAAAAAGAGTAATCTTTATTTAAGACTGAATATATCGGTCTGATGAAAAAGAAATAACAAAGATTACTGTCACAGTGTAATTTATGCATTATTTATATTAATAAAATGTATGCCAAACTCCCACGCAAATAAATATCAGACACAAAATAGAAGCAAGATGACTGACAAATTAACAAAAAAATAAAAATAAATTTATTTAAGACTTCAACTGCAATGCGGCATTCATTTTAGATAAATCCTTATTAAATGGTTATGATATTTAAATATGGATTTAGAATAAAAAGAAAGTCAATTCGTTTATAGATTATAGAGTATATAATAATTTTAAAACAAAGAAGGTGCCAAATAGCTGAGTCAGAACTTAATCCAAAAAATGAACCTACACAATAGAATTTCAATACCCTCAAGGTTACAAATACATATTGAACTACATAAGTCAATGGACTTCAGGTCAGCCAGCTGAGACAAGGGTGATTCTAATCGAGACCCTTTGCAATTTCAAGATCACAGGTGTTTTGTACCTTAGTAGCGTCTTCATTATCTAAGTCATCAGAAGTTCAGTGCATTAAACAAAGAGATATGATAACCTCGTCCAACAAGCGTAGATAGATTTTTTAAATCTAGCTATATTGTAGAGGAGAAAGATCTTCGATGTCGTAGCGCACGCTGATTTAATAGACCACCTTGCTTCTGCTTTAACCATTATTTTTTTTTTATCAATATTAAACCAATTATTTGATCAAAGTGGCGCCGATTTATATTCAATACAAAATCTAGTGCCTAACCTACCTACCTCATTTGCAACCGGATTACCTTAAATGGATTCAGACTGGGATGAAATTTAAAAATGGTATTTAACACAATTAAAAAAGCCATTACTTAATCGTATCAAAAGACTACAAAAAACACAATGAGATATTAAGGCTAAATGGAGTAATACATAAATATATCAATATAGTATAGCCCTAATTAGCAAATTTATATACGATTTACCAAATATTTCTTCTACTCAGGTACATAATGTATTTGAAATTGAACTGAATTATCTATTCCATTAGCTTTAATGTTTATTAATATTTTCTAAAATAAAAAAATAATAAAACAAACACATGATGTATTTGATTTCTTTTTAATGAATTATTCAAAAATTTAACTTATTTTAATTTTCTACAAAAATATAGATATTGTTCGGCTTTTGTTTTCCAATGAAAAGGGAATGCTTGTTTATTGTTTATCTGTAATCTTAACCGCAAATATTTTAGTTATGCTTGTTAATTATTTATATCTGCAGAGGCAAACGCACTTGTAAATTCCATTTAAACAATGCCAGCCAAAGCATAAGAAAAAAAAATATTTATATATATTTCAAAATATTATAACAACAAAAGGTTATACACATTCACTTGCATACAAATTCATACACTGGCTAGAAAATTTTCAACTAAACACGTTTGTTCCTACAAAAAATTGTATACAAAACAAGAGACTTAAGACACAACCTGATTTTTTTCATGCACTCCACAACACCACTTAAGCAACTAAAAATAACTGGCTTGTTATTGTAGTTTCTTCTTATACTGATGCTGTGTTGTATATCTTAAAAAAGAAGTTTTTTTTTCCTTTACACTTTGGTTCTTCCACTTCTTCTACTATAACCACTTTATTAAATACATAATATTTATTTATTTATTGGAATTTTTTTACACGATTAATTGTGTAATCAAGCGTTAAAAAATTTTCCTTTTTCATACTATTTTCTCTTTGTTTCTTTTTTATGTATTTTGGAATTCTATATGCATATTCAACACGTGTATAAATTAAAGATTGTTTAAATAATTATTTTCATTATACATTAATATTGAGAATGAAAAAATTCAGCAAATCTCATGAAAACAGGTCCTGATGGCTGCTGGGCGATGATTTACAATTCTTTATTGGTTTTTAGGTTCTTTTTACATTTTAACCATTGTCTGTTGTGTGCTAAGATGATTTTGACTTTATATTTTAACAATTTTTAGTTTTTTTTTTGCATTTTTGTTGCTTTATTTTATAGTTTTTTTTTTGTTGTTTTGAATTTATTGACTGGTTATCTAGTTTTAAACGTTCTTTGCTTTGTATAAATTTTGCTATTTGTAGCTTGATTTTTTCGTATTTCGTTAGCGTTACTGACTGCTGGCAGTATATTGACGTGCGTTCTGCTTATTTGCTTTCCATGAACTAAACCAATTTTGTTTTTTATTGGTTTGGTTTTGTTTGTTATCATGAATGAGTTTGAGAGCTGAGCTAAATTGCTTATTGGGCTTTAACAAGAAGTTTGTATAGTGGTTTATGCTTTGCATCGCCCAAAGTTAAGCTTAAGTCATAATGCTGGTGGTTGACTGCTAATTTCTCAGTCGAACATGTTTGCCATATAACAATTTTTTTTTATATTAAAATAAATATTTCTCATATAACATATTGGTTTGATGCATTTCTTTTTAAATAAAAAACCAAATGAAATCGTAATGAAAAAATAATAACAGAATAATGTAATAATATATATATAATAATAATAATAATTAATAATAATAATAATAATATAATAATAATAATAATATAATAATATATAATAATAATAATAATATATAATAATTATAATAATATTATGATCAAATAAAATAATAATAATAATAATAATAATAATAATAATAATAATAATAATAATAATAATAATAATAATTACTATTACTTATTAATAATAATAATTATAATAAGTAATAATAATTACTATTACTTATTAATAATAATATCTAATATTTATTAATAATAATAACTATTATTTATTAATAATAAAAACTATTATTTATTATTATTATGTTTCGAATCATATATGTAGTTTTCATGCAGGAAAGCTTACTAATGCGCTTGTAAGAATTGTTAGGGCGAATAATTTTATTAATCGATTGCATGAGTATGATCGATGATTAGGCATAATGCAACTACCTTCAATACGGCAACAAATAGTGGAGTTTTAATCTGGCTGAAATCATTCTAACTGTACTAAATAATGATTTTTGATCTGAGTTTTTATTCGACCGCAAACGATTTTAAATTATTAAGTTTCTGATTTGAATAATTCGGACAAAGTGAACAAAACATAGCTAAAATAACTTCATCATTGTAAACAAATTTTGTTTTTGGTTTTATATTAAATATATAATGATTTATTACGTTTACTATTGTATGTCTAAATAAACCATTTCCTTTTAAGTATTACGAGTATAATAGCATTTTAAACTAATAGAAAAATATTAAAACAAATAATAGTACTCAGTCGAAAGGCAATAAATATAAAGAAGTTAATAATAAATTAAATTCTAAATTAAAAGTTTATTAAGTATAATTTAAATTAAAACAAATCATAATATAAAATAATGTTCGAAATTATAAAACTACATGTTTTAAAAGCTCGAGAAATGATTAAATTTTTACGAAATTTAGACTCCTAAGAATCCTTCTCTATATATTATAAGACTCACACTTTTTTTTTATAAAATTAAGGACTCTAAGAATGTAAATTTCATTAAACGAAATTTAGAAAAAAATAAACTAAAAAGAACTTAAGACTAAACATAACTAAAACTACGGAATTTATAAAATTAATTCATTAAATAGCATTTGAAATGAAGCAAGGAATTGGCTTATTTATTATTATGCACTCAATATGTAATTTTCTATTGTAATCCTTTGTTTGGGCCACATTATCTTACAAATCGGCTACGGACTTTCTGCGTACATATTTGGCAAAGTAGTCGGGACGCCAACATTTACAGGATCCGGGAATAAGGAACCAATCGTAGTACAATCGTACTTGGAAACAACCGATTTCGTCATGACCGTCACAATGTTGATTGAAATCACTTGCAGCATTGACATTGCCATGACTGGTCGCATCGGAAGCTGTGGCTACACCAGCACGTTTTTGTAAATATTGCTGATAAGCTTGAAAATCTTGCACTGATGGGGCTTGTGTGGTTGTAGAAGCCTGCGGTACAGTATCCTCAGCATTGGGGTAGAAAATTTCGGCTACTAAAAGACTAACCCACCGTGGGGAGGACAAGCAACCACCGTCCAAATAATGGCAACGAGCCTGTATGCAGCGGGTTACCTCAACAGTCTGTGTGAAATAGCCTTCATATGGTATTTGTACTACGTAACGCCAAGAGCCTTGATAGTTCTTCGCAAAAACGGGAGTAGCATATTCAACTTTAGCCGGGCAGGGAGTAGGTGGTCCCTCATAACGTATAGGACCAATCTCCTCACGACGTTCTGCTGTTAATGGAGCCGCTTGAGGTGTAGTTGTATCACCTTGTATAGCCTTGTAGATAGTGCAGAATCTGTAAAAGGCATTAGTATAATATTAGAACATTCCTATACTCCTAAATAAATTTTAATCAAATATCTGAAATCGAGACCGAGACTACTTACAGCCCTCCACCATCACAAAATTTGCGTGGTTTGCGTTCTTCGGTTTCCCTTTGCTTTTGTGACCGCACCTCTTCATCAATAGCAGGATCGAAATAGTCATAGTTATGAGATTCTGGTTTAGCTTCTACCTTTGAAGCAAAAGTCTCACGTTTCGTCCTAACAGCATAATGACGATCGATATTATTGCTGTCCAAGTTCTCCACAGGATCGTCGCGTATTATTTGTGTAACTTTAGGCAGAGTATCGTCAGCTTTTAAGACTGGTAATGTTTTTGACAAGAATTTTAATGTATGATTGCGTATCAATTCACTAAAAATATAAATTAAGAAAATAAAAAAACACAATTTAAAATTTTTGTTAAGAATTTTTATTGTTGTTTACTTACAAGGGATAAGGTTCTCCTAGAACATTTTGTCTTAATGGATTTTTTGGTATTTGGCCCTTATTCAAATCACCACAAATATTGTTAACCGACACTGATGATTTTTTGCTGTTGCCAACATTTTTACAATCGATATTCACATGCGTATAAGGCGGTGGTCTTACTTTAGGCGGTATGGCATTGGGTGATTCCACAAAGGCATAATAGCCCTCTGGTGGTTCTTCGCCCAAATCATTTTGGCTTTGACCAGCTACAACCAAGGAAAGCAGGAGAAATGAGAGTATTTTCTGTAATGGTATGAAACAAAAGATTTATTTGTTGAATTAAATAAGATAGCAAGTGTAAAGTTATAAAAAATTACGATTTACATAATAGCTAGAACTAATTAAATCGATTGGAAATGGATGATTTGTTATAGAAAATTCATGATCGTAGGCCGATTTACCAAATAGCAAAGTTGATTACACCGTGCGTCTGGGCGGCCCTTTACATATTGCATTAAATCGATTCGTGTACATTTTCTCTATTGAAAAATGATGGCACTGTATTTCAGTTGTTTAATGAATCTGTTCAACGTGTGTCTTACTTGCCTTAGATATTTTAAAAGCTATCTTGTTCGTTTCCCTTGAACATTGATGGTGATGTGTAGACTACATTTTATATCTAAAACTACTTTATATCACTAATTTTGCTAGACAGATGTTTGATAAATATGGAACGTTCTGATGGGAGAGTCAACCCGGACACATCACTCGGTAATTATTATTATATTATGAACAATATAACATCCAAGACAACCAGTCTAATAGGGAAACAGACCCGATTATCTAGCTTCACTTTTACCGGAAAACCTATATGAATCATCACTTATTGAGGTCTTTCTAATGATACAAAAAAAAAAAAAGTCAACGGACTTTTGTTGAAACTTGTATGAGCGGATAAACATCTTTTCATTGTTTATTTTTTTCAATTGAAAGCATATTAATTTGAAAGAAAAAATAATAAGAATAATTAAAATCGGCAAATGAATTTCATAGAAATTTAGTTGTTTTGATATTTGATAGAATATTAATTCAATATTTGCTTTTTTTAATCTTCAGAACTATTTTCGATAGTTTTAGCACGAAATGCTTGCTAGGAATTGTTCATATTTTTAATAATCACCTCTATTCTTTATTGTTATTTTCTCAAGTACCTTTTTCAATAGCCCGCATGAAAACGTAAATAATTAGCGAAAGTTTCTTAAATAAATAGACAGACTTGTATGAAAATGAAGTCGTTATGAAAAAAAAAATCTGAAATGACTGTTAAGATTTTTATTTTTTTTTTACATTTCAGTGTTACTTTTTTTCATTATTATAAAATAATTAATAATAAACATTAAAAGATACGAAAGCGATCTGAAATCAAATGAAAATATTTAATTCATCTCAAGAAATTTCGTTTTTACTTTCACTTCTACCATTTTTTTGGTTTTTTTTTTGGAATTTAAAGTATTCATTAATTAATCATGTTATTTGAATAACATTATTGATTTCTATGAATTTCATTAGAAAAATAAAAATATTTCTTGGGCTTTAAGGGAAATTTTTTGTTTTACTCTAAGCCTTTATCAATCTATCTGAGATAAGAAAAATATACTTTTTAAAAATTGAACAGTTGTTGGTAAAAAAAAACCAACACCCTAAAAATACGCATCTTTTAACCGACCATTACGACAAAGGTATCAGTTTTTCTAATAATAGAGCCCGCAATCCAATCGTTTTTAAACGTAAGATTGTGGTTAGAAGTGCGATGAGAGCTCGAAAGGAGTCCCTCCTCCATGTAGAAGTATGATTGCACATTAGCTCACTTGCAACTGAGAATAGCTGTATGAACTTGATCGGATTATTTTAATACGACATTTCAGATAAAACATTATAGATTACACCGTTCTTCTTACGACAAGATGATGGTAAACTTCTTGTATATTATATGTACCAGTAAACATTCAGTGAATGACTTGTATTCGAGTTTAAGAATTATTTCTGATTCATAGGCTCAAAATTTTGCAAAATTTTATAAACTAAAAATATATAAATATGGTATATTTTTGATTTTTAATCGATATCAAATTTTCATTATTTGAAATTGTTTCGGAATATTTTAATGCTTGATGTGGCTGGTATCGTCGTCTAAATTCATAAAGTTATGTTGAGGCAAATATATTGAGAGGTGGGTGCAATAAATGAATGTTGATCTTTTACACGATTTATATAATAATAGCATATTAGACGATTTTCAACAATTTAATGAATCTGATATATGCATTTAAGGAAATGTGTATTCCAATATAAGTTATTTTTTTCTATTGGAAGCAAAAAAGCAACGTCCATTTTTAACACCTGTAGATGCTACGATCTGCGTTTCATTACTAAATAAAAAACTTAATATTGAAAGATCACTGCGAACTTATTAAAAACAAAAGAGAAATTTTTAAATTAAATGTTAATTTTTTACTTCATTTCACCAACTTATATTAAAAATTATATTTTTGATCTTAAAATGAAATGAAAAGTGATGTTTCCGTTGGTTGGTTGGTTGGTTGTTTCTTTTCATATAATTTGTGTATATTTTTAAAATTCACCTTAAAAAGACAATAAACGAGTTACATTTCGTTTATTTTATTGTGTTTATAACAGCGGAGTGGTGGGAGTTATAAAAAAAACAAACAGAAATTTCTCTTTCTTCTTAATTTATGACCAATCGTTTCTTTTTTGCTTTTATTCACTGTTTATTTCAGTTTAAATTAAAAATTTTATTTATTTACTTAAATCGAAAAAATTCGGAACTTTGAATTTTTATTCTCATTTAGTTCAACTTAACTCTTATTTGAAAATTTGTTTTCGGCCTATTAAATAAATTATATACTCATTCAGATGTCGGACTTAATAGCCAGATGAGTAATTTCTATTTAAGTTGACGCAGCTACAAACTAATGAAGTAGCTTTGCATACTTAAATAACCATATTTTTTATATTTTATAAAAAAAAAACTAAAATAAAATAAAAAACAAAAAATAAATGAAAGAAAACAAGTTGCTGCCATTATTGTTGATCGTATAACCAGAACAGCATACCATAAGAACAGGCCAGATTGACCGGCGACGACTGATTGTATGCCAAGAAATTGGGTCAAAAAATCCACATTCTTTTAGGTGATTGTCAATTAAATTTGTATCTACATTATTATACCGTTACTGTTATAGTCAGAAATACAGTTTATACAACAACAAAACAAACAATAAAAAAATTTTTGAAATAAACAGAAAGATAAAATATTTAATTTCCCAGGAGCAATTTGATGAAATCACGATATATTTCAACAAAAACAAAACAAATGCAACTAACTAATCATAACAATCCATTTAAGTTGTTTGAAACTGCAGGTCATGCATGTAAATAATATTTAAAACTGAATTTCCAAAATAATTTGCTGAAATAGTATTGTATGTCGACTTGCAACGATATCTATTCATTTTAAAGGTTATTTTTCTAAAAAGGTACTCAATTCATGGCAATTCAATTTTTTGCAAAACATTTCTAAATTATCTACATAAACAATTAATATATACATATGTATATGTACATTATGATATGTATGATTGACGATTATTCTATAATTTTCATAACCAAAAGTTGTTTTATTATCCTGTGGCTTAAATAAATGTAAATGCATTAATAACATTGAATCAAGTACCTTTGAATCGCTGATTATTCCATTTTTCGATTAACAAAGTTTGCTTAGAATCGATTCATATTTAATTCTGATTAAATGTATCTGACTTTAGATTACTCAAGAAACAAAACAAATAAAACCTCATATATAGTATCGAATTAAGAGTTTGGTTATCGCGGATTAGTGTATGGTTCAGGCACGCAGTAGTAAGTCACTGTAAACTGTTTGTGGCCGACCAGCTTTGTTCTATTAGCTGACGTTTTGTATTTATTAATTTAAAATATTTTTAAAGAAAATTATATGTTCGCCAAGGAGATTTTCCATTGTAAATAAGGTATGAGGCAGGTATATAGGTTGAATGGTAGAAGACCAACCAAGTTTACTAAATAACAAACCTCTGGCCTATATCATATATTTCCCAATAACACGTGCATCCGCTTGCATGACCGTAATATGGTCTAGAAACCGAAAGAATAATTTGACTTAGTTTATTTTTCTACATAGTGACTCAGTCGCGTTATATCTTCAAGTTAAGAGGCATCCATTTCGCAATGTGATTCAATTGCCTCTAGATGGAGAGTATTGTTTCCAATGCCATTGCAGGTAATGTCCTTATTGCATCATCTACTGAATTATTTAAATGTAGCATTTTGAATATAACACTAAAGTTAGAATAGGTCTAATTATGCTGATAAACATTTGCAATATAGCACTAAAGTTAGAATAGGTCTGATTACGCTTCTTGTTGTTCTGACATCAGATAATGTGTCCATTTCAATTTGCAATCCAGGATAGCGCTCAAGTCTTTGACGTTGTTGGATATTCTAATCTCTTTGCTAAGATAGCTAATACTGCAATAATGAGCGATCTTTGGTTTCACATTCAGGGCCATGGGGTTCTTATCACGAAAGTGTTTGCCATTGATTTTTTGAAATAGTTTTATCTCATGCACATACATATCTATACATAAATATTTAAAATGCTATTAAAAATATTTCGCTTTTCAAACATAAGTACGTACGTACGTATGTATGTATGTATGTAGGTTATGGTGCTAAAAAAACATTAATAATGTTCTGCATATAATTTTTGTGCTATTTTTTTTTTTTTTGTATTAACGGGAAAGTTGTTTTTATTTTGGTGTCATACATTTTTATGCATGAATTGAAAACAAAAAATAAATAAATAAAAATAAAAAGAAGACATTCCCCCTGGCACCATAAAACAGTTCACGGTAAATAAAATTTCTTATTTTTGTGTTGTTGATTTCATTGTTATTTTCTCTTTATTAAATAGAACTAAGAATTCATTAACATATTTCAATTGTGTGCATATCCACATATGTACATATATGTATATGTATATACGTACATATATTTTACATACATATAACAAAAGCGAAAAAATAACAGCTACTGGTAGCGTAGTGTTTATGACTACATTTTGCTTTTTTAAGTGAAGTAGAAGAAAAAAAAAAACTAAATCATGAAACAGAATTAACGGTAAATGTTAGATATATGTATAAAAAAATTATAATAACAAATAAGCAAAACAACGAGAGCAACAACTCGGGAAAAAAATTAATACAGTTTTCATAACATACAACCATAGAAACCAGTTGCTGTTGCTGTTGCACTTTTTCTTGTTACAGCAAAATTTATTAAAAATAAGAACAAAATGAAAATCAAAATCATGAGATCAACTTAAATAAAGTTGCAGCATCATGACAGTTACCAGTTACGAAAAAAAAAATTGTAATATTTTGGGAAACAAATTTATTCAAAACAATTGTTACGACAAATAATCTTATTGCGTACCGAAAACGACAAATAATCTTATTGCATACAGAAAATTTTTAATTTTTAATTGCGTATAACAACTACATAAGGACATAATAATTTGTTGTTTTTTCGTAAGTTATTAAAATGAAGGAAATCAAGTACTATATCACATATAATGGAATTTATTTCCCCTTTAACATTCTGTGGATTTATGGAGTCGTAGATTCTATAGACACATTTATGGCATGATGCTAATGGTACGTTTCTACGCCATTTAATTTTCAAAACTCTGTAGCTTAGCTTAAAATTTGATTAGATTAAACTTAATTTATCGTTAAGATGATATTAATTAGGAACTTAAAGGCGATTTAAAAAAATCCTTTAATTTATATCCTACCATTGGCATTCTTATATATAACTTCTTATTAGGATCACATATACTAATTATGTTAACTTTATTCCAAGTAAGATTAAAAGTAAAGGTAAAAAAATTTACAACATTTGTAGAAAAACTCTTGCATAGAAAATCTAAAAACGAAAGGCCGCAGAAACATACTTTCAAATGTAATTATACTAAATATTATTTTTTTAAATTTAATTATCCTGATTTGACAAATTTTACACACATGCATACAAATATATGCAATAATTGAGTCATAGAAAACAAAAGACTTAAGACACAAACATTGTTTTAGTTAATCTGTGCATAGAAATCAAAAGATCCAAGGTATAAGCACAACCTTAACACTTTCCTTTGCATTGTATTTTTTAAGCGATAATAAAATTACTTTGAAAAACGTTATCTTGGTTTTTTCTTTTGGCAATTATTACTTATTGTTTTAAATTATTAACACCACCTACCAGCATTAAACGATATTCCATATTTGTTTTATTTCCCTTTGAGTTTTCTCTTTAATCCACAATATTCTTGAGTTTTTTTTTAGTTTTTATAAATTTTGTTTAAATTAACGTTTAAATGAATAAAAGTGTATCTTTCTATCTCTCTCTCTCTCTCTCTTTTTTTTTTTTTTTTTTTTTGATGTAAAAGTTTCACCGTTTTTTGTTTTTTCTTGTTTCTATTTTTAACGATTCTTTTTTATTTAGTTTTTTATTGTTTAATTTTTTACCACTTTTTAAAAGCCTTGTTTTTATTACCAAACAGTTGTATTGTTGCAAAAGAACTGATTATGAAAAGCCATCGCTCTTAGCTTGTTACCTTTCGAGAAGTGCAACAACATGGCCAAGATCATTAAAACAACTCAAGCAACCCAAGCAGAAAAAGAAATGCCTCAAGAAATTTATGTTGAAAAACAACACTTCACTCTAATACACTTCATTTCATATCACAGTTTATTTTTATTTCTTCATTTCATTCTATTGCCAATGCCATGGTCGCGTATTGCTATTAAAAAACAAACAAACAAACAAACGAAAAAAAAAACAAAAACAAAATAATTTTTAGTGTACTGTTTTGTGCTTTTGCTTTTGAATTTGAGTGATTTCTGTTGTGAATGAGAGCGGAGGGCTTTTAGTTTTGAGTGGCTTTGCCTAAATATATAAATTCTTTGATCACACTTTCTTTTTCCTTTCTCAAATTGAGCTTTTATTTTGAATTTTATTAACATTAAGAGCCCATAAGAAACAATTCATCTTTAGAATTACAATGAATAAGTATCAGTTAAAACTCTTAACCTTTGACACAATTTGTCAAATCTAATGTGGAATATTAAAAATTTGCTAATTTTCTAAGAAACACTGAATTATAATTTCGATATTCTTCCAATTATAAAGAAAAAAAAATATTTTAAAATTTTTCCCCAGTATTATGGCATAAATTGTGTCAACCACTGAAGCTTGCACTTTGTATTGATGTGAGATTTTCGTCATAACTCTTAACTTTGTAGTAGAAATGAAAGAGTTAAACAGTCAAAACAATACCAAATGTAGTAGGGTTTCTACTAATACTTTACCTTATATTACATGCTTTCGAAAATATTTTGAAAAGAACTGAAAGGATCGGAAAAAATTGTGCAGTATGTAGAACATAAAGTCCAAGACGATGCCGTTCGTCAACAATCCGTCAGCAATTGACGGAAATCAAAAATAAAAAAATTTGATAAAACTTTATTATTGACATTCAGCTAACTTCTTAACTATTTACTCAACCTATTTTGTATTTACAGTCTTCGATTCACAAATACTGCACGATTTTAATTATAAGCCAAGAGCTTCGAGGGTGGAGGTGCTTAACCTAAACCTAAACTTCCTCGTGTAGGGACATTAAATTAATTACTTATTGTTTTTATTAATTATTCAAAAAATAGGTTGTGAAAAGGAAAATGTAAGAGCTTGTGTGTATATATAAAATTTCTGCATACAAATGTTGCTTCTAAAGCACGCTTACTCTCGATAATATGTAGGCCGATTTACTAACCACACGATGTATACTAAAGAAAAACATGCAAATCTTGGGCAGTCTGCAAAATGCAGACTGCAGAAATTATATATATATATATATATATATATATATATATATATTATATATATACACATAAGCTCTTACATTTTCCTTTTCACAACCTATTTTTCTAATTTCGTGTTCATCCTCAATGACTGACTGACTGACTGTTGGTCACACAACAAACAAACACTATAATTATTGCGTTTAAACAACTTGCGTTACTTGACGAAATCTATTCTAATCTATCCATGTTTTAATAATGTTGCATTATAATAAATTATAATACAATAACATTTAATTGGCATTAAAGTTGCAAAATCATCTAATTGTCTTGGACAAAACCAATTGTTTTATAATTTTTAAAAATATATAAACGTCATTGAGAGAACTCTAACTATAAATTCCCAAAGAATTTCCACAAAATTCAATAGTTCTTCGTGGAATTTCTCTATTAAATTGTAAAAAAGAAAAGAAAAAGTATTTTGGAACGAAATGTTCGAGGATATTCAATTGATTTACATGAATGTGAAAATTTTAAAATTTTGGTCTCTTCTGTATGACCAAAACTGGCGCCGTTATGTGTGTTTGACTCCGGCCACATTTTTAGTGTTTACCCAATTCTACTACATGTTCATGACCCATGAGGGCATAGATGCTATTATACGTAATTCGTATATGTTGGTTCTATGGTTTAATACCATTATAAGAGCGTACATTCTGATTTACGATCGAGAGAAATATGAACATTTAATTGGGGTATTGGAAAAACATTTTTATGACTTAATGGTGAGAGATTTTTCAAATCGCCGCTTCAAATCCTTTAATTAATCTTTTTTCTTTTCTTTTCTTTCTGCATTGATATTTCTAGGCTAGTGACGACCCTTACATTGATAATCTATTGAGCGAAGTAAATTCCATGGGGAAAGCCATGTCTAAGGGTAATTTATTTTTGGGTCTACTGACATGTATTGGATTTGCACTTTATCCATTATTTGCTGTAGACAAAGGTTAGACTTTAAAATCTGCGCTTAAATGTATTTTTATGTATTAATTCACTTCTTAAGTGCTACCCTTTGGCAGCATGATTCCCGGTGTTAACGAGTATGAGTCACCGTTCTATGAGCTGTGGTATGTTTTTCAAATGGTTATAACTCCTATGGGCTGCTGTATGTATATACCCTACACCACCCTGATAGTAACGTTCATAATGTTCGGCATTGTTTTGTGTAAAACACTGCAGCATCGTTTGAGGACTCTATATCGTTTCAATAATAATCCCGAGCAGATTGAGCGGCAAGTAATACAATATATTAAATTTCAAAAGGAAATTATTGAGTAAGTAATGTTTTTACAGAGAGATAGATAGATAGAGAGAGATTGAACAATTGACGTCTGATTTCTCTTTAATTTCATTATTTTTTGTGCAGCTACATTGAAACTGTGAATCGCTTGACCACATTTATTTTCCTACTGGAATTTATAGCCTTTGGCGCTCTACTGTGTGCCCTATTGTTTCTTTTAATAATTGTAAGTGTATTTGAACTTTAATTTTCTAGTTATCATGATATTGGCTGCAACTCACATTAAGTATTCTGACCGTGGCTTACGATATTCTTTCAACCAGTACTTTTTGAGAGCAGAGACATTTACTTCTAGTGATTATTGAATCCATAATTGATTTACAGTCTGATTTTTTCAAGACGTGTTTACAGCTCTCTCTCTCTCTTTCTCTTTTTTGGCTATTTTTTTTTTTGACTTTTAACAATAGGCTACGCCATTCATGTATAAAATTAACACATACAACGTGGGTGGCGCGAGAATCTGGGCCAAAGACAAAAGGATTATTATGGTCAGTAATGTAGGTATTTCTTTAATGTTCTCTAACCTCGGGTACAAGTTGTAATCTTCCTGGAAAGAGTTGTTGTATTAGCCATGCTCTCTTGTTTGAGGAGGAAGTTAAACTCTTTAAGCTTTTGAATTATAACTTTTTCCATATGAATTCTCTGAAATTCTCAGATAATTTTGCTCAAAATAATATTGCGGATTCGCTCTATATTCTCAGTATTCTACTAAAACTACTAAGTCATAACCTCCTAAAATAGATTAGTTGTGGGAATGGGATGGGAATGGTTGCAGAAGTTTTCTGGTTCGGCTAGCCGATAGTGGTTTTGTCTTGCACACAATATTGGTAGATAGCTTATTATTTTAAATCCTTTCATCATTAGGGTCATTAGAATTATTATCTTGAACATTTGCTTTTACGAAGACATTTAACCAATTGTTCATTCAGAATATATGAGCAAACAACTATCAGAGATAAAACACAAATTTAGAGCTAAAAGAAAACATAATAGACAAACGAGGTTCAAATGTATTATTATTATTATTTTTTTAATTTATAATATTAAATGCAAAAATTAAAAAATTTTACTAAAAAAGGTGGACTCCATGGTACAAACTGTAATTGTGTGTGCCTACATAAACATGATATTTGCTCAAATATTGGCCTTATACTGGTATGCAAATGAACTAAAAGAGCAGGTTAGTAAACAAGAGAAGCAGAAAACACTATTTCGGTGAATGTTTATGTTTATGATATTCTCTGAAGAATCAATTACGGAAACAACAATTATGATTTAATTTAATTTTCTATTACACGTATATACAAATGCTTTAAAGCATTTGGAAATAGCTGCTGCCGCTTACGAAACTGAATGGTTCACTTTCAAATTACCGATACAGAAGAATATACAACTTCTAATACTAAGGACTCAGAAACCCTGTTCGGTAAGCATAATCATAAGCCGTTTATATTATCTATTGGATTAAGTAATAGTCGTTTTCCGTTTTAGATTAAGGTTGGCAATATGTATTTAATGACTTTGGAATTGTTTCAGGCTTTATTGAATGCATCCTATTCCTATTTTACCTTATTGAAAAGAGTATATGGTTAGAAATAACTTAAAATCTTTGCAAAAGAGTTTTACCAATCTTGTTTTTATTTTTGTTTTTTGTTTTTGGATTTTAATAAATCTTAAATATATAATTTCCCTCGAATGTACAACACATTAATAAATTTAACGTTTTACAATTTATAAACTTTACATATTAGTTTCGATTAATGTTAAATGTTTTTCTTCTTAAGAATATAATAAAAATAATTTTATGCTTAATTATCAAAACGTATACAAGATATTTTTTCTATATCAGATTAAAAATTTTACATTTTCAAAATAAATGATTTTTGTTGTTTTTTGTTTAATAATTGCAAATTTTAGAACTCTTTGGAGAGATCTACATCCGTTCAAATATAAACTTTTAGAGCTTCGTAACTTCGAATATTGTTGTAAACTTAATTGAACTATGATGTTTGAAATTGAAAAAAGAAAAAAAAAACGAATGTTTGTTTCAAAGTTAAACTTGCTTATATAAGTGCTCTGATCTTTCTTTAATTTGAAGAGAGAATTATACAAAAAATATTAAGTCATACTCAGTTGTGCCACAGCTTTGGCATTGTTTAGGCATTGTTTGTGTAATTTTTTTTATATTCGAAAATGGCAACTCTATTCATTTATTTCAAAAACCTTTTATTACTGCATACCTTATAGCATTAAAATATATTTCTATATAGATAAGCGCCCTAAAATACTCAAGAGACTCTTAATTCTGAGGTTCCAAGATACATTGCTTAATTTTTATTCGAAATACGTTTACAAAATTCTTTCAGACACTTCTTTACTACCTTTCCATGCTCTTCTGAAAGCATAAACATGTTTGGTAGATGGCAAAGTATTAATTAAACTTGCTACAATCCAACTGTAGATGAAATTAATACTTTTGGATGAGATGTTCCACATGACGTGCAATTGTCGAATATAAAACAAACAGGTTTCATTATGCGTACGAATTACTACTCATCCATAGATGTCTATATAATTTCCCTTCAGAGATTCAAAGGTGAAAATAAAACATTTTTGATTACTGAAGCTAATGTTTCAATTATGGATGTCAATTGCATTGTCGGCTGTAGAAAACGGCATTATAGATGGTAACTAGATACAAATATTTAAAATTTTACGTAAAAAATTTTTTATTTTGCTAACTGGTAACGTAATTGGGGCCCAGTTGACGAGCCATATATATAAGTCTAAATAACAATTCCAATCTATTACAGAACTAACCTGCAAGACAAAAAAATCAAATTACTAAGGACTCTGCAAGTCTTTCAGTATTCGGAAATGGAAATAGACTCTCATTTTAAGTAATTCCTTTAGAATTTTTAATTTACTCGTAAAAAATTATATAAGAATTTATAAAAATAGGAATCATTTAATTCAATAGCAATTAATTTTTTGCAATTATAACACTTCACTGTAGAATGCATGGCATTTTTTAAGTGGAGACTATACTTCAATTCCTAGAATAGAATTTCTTTTGAAGTATACAATAGAATATATAGCGTACGCAACATTATAATGGCTAATCAATTCTGACAGAAAAACTGTTTCATCATTGTACTGTTTATTTTTGCTTTTCATATACTTTCAATACTTTGTTTATAATTGATTTGTTCGTTTTTGTTTTTTTAATAATAATATTTAAATACTATAAAATAATGTTTTATTTCTCAAATTTAAACATTGAAAAATTCCACATACAACACACATTCAATGTGTTCAATCCTGTAATTCGTTTTATTTTATTTTATTCTGTTTTTCTTTTTTTTTCTATGTTATTACTTCGTATTTTTAATATTTTTGAAAAAATCCACTAACAAACAACAGTTACCTACGTTTTCTATTTTCATAATATAAATATTTATTTCTTTTTACAAATATTATAATACTTTATGAATAGGTTTCAGAATTTATAAATTATTTTTTTCTTTTCTATCGCTTTATATTTCTATTTATAAGAATTAACTTGGAAAATGCTTTCTTTTTATCATTATAATACTTAATTATTTATGGTATACATGATTTTATTTTTAGCTTAAATTTTACATAAATATTTTGTTGAACGTTCACATTTTAGATGGCTAAAAGAGCCTTGTTTGTGGCTTGTTCAAATTTCTTGTAACGAACTCGGCAGCAAGATGTTCCTATGGTCATTTCTTGGCGTTCATCCTTTTTTTTATAAATATTTTAACACATTAGATAAACATTAATATTCGGAAATATTTCACCTCATCATCGATAATATTTTTTAATAATAATTATTTAATAATTATTTACGTAGAAAAAAATGTGTAATTTGTTTTTGACATACATAAATGTCTGATGATACATTGTTCATGTATGTATGTATGTATATATTAATGTTATATTATTTTTTAAAGTAATATTTATAAAGTAATTCTCATGTTGAGTCTGTCGTCTTAATAATAAAAAAATGAAGAAAAATTGTTTCGCTTCCACATATTTTCTTTCTTGTACAATTAATTGTTTTTTATTTAAAAGTTAAATAAGATTTCGATTAAATCGTATCTCAATTTTTTGGAGATACAGTTATAAGTTTATGCGGCGTCACGGGAGATATCTGAAATTTTGATTTTTATTAATTTTTATGAAAAATCTCTTCAACTATATACTGATTTTAGAATAGAAAAATATTTTCACTTACCCACAGCGAACGACTGCCCATAAATGTTGAATCATCATCGTCTTCCATTAAACTGTGGTGGTGATGGTGGCGATGACTGCCATGATGATGATGATGATGATGATGTTGTTGTTGATCCAAAAATATCAAGGTGTCTTTACTGCAAGTATTAACCGAATTTCGTAACACTGAAGATAAAGTATCTCCACATTCTCGTAAACGATAATTCGAAGCGGTCGAGAAGGAATGTCTTAGATGGAGCGAAGAGTGTTGTTGAGCACCTGATGCTGTTGAGGGTTCAACAGCGGAAACACTAGAACGGCTGCCATGCCAAGGTTGGCGATAAGTTGAATAGTGTCCTGCTAAAGCAGAACTTATAATACTGCTGCTATTACTCTTAAGGCTAGAGGAGAGCATTTTTTCTTTTTCATTTGTTGTCGTCGTAGCTACGTCTACGGCGTTGGATTGTAAAAACCCATTGAATTTATTTTGTAAATTATTAGCGGGATGTTTAGACGCTGTCAAAGAATTGGGTTCGTGAGATTGCGAGGAAAGAGAAGATAAAGATGAGGCTACAGAAGAAGTAGGAGTCTTTTGTTTGTTAACATAGTTAGTTGTATCTCCGTTCGTTTTTATCAGTTTCAATTTGGACATATCTTTTTTGTCAAATCCATTTATAGGCGTTGTTTGATTCGAATTCAGCTTAACAGTTGTAATTTCTCCATCTATGCAATGTTTAGAATAGTTCTCTTCTATGTTAAGCTTTTCATTTTGAGCAAGTATTTCCTTGTTATGATCATTGTTTTCTTTAATGTCTAGTTTTTCTAATTTTTCAAAATCCTCAGATTCTGGATTAGCAATATCGACATCAGCATCAGCATAATCCAATAGTTTTTCCAAAGCGTCTAAATTATTTTCATTAGTACTTAATTGAGCACTGGTTGATGTTGTAGCAAGCGCTGGTAGTAGCAATGGTGTTTGCTGATCTCTTTCAGGGTGAGCTAAAATATAAAGAAGTAAAAAATAGAAAACCAATAGTAAAATAATATTCTACCCACCTAATTTCTCTTCCACTACAGTTTCAGTTTTTTCTTGCGTTATTTTATGTATTTCTTTCGAATCAGATTTCTGCACTTCGGCTTCGAGTGATTCAAAGATTACTGGCTTTTCATTCACTACTTGAGATTTTATAACTTTCTCTACATTATTCTGCTGTACAGATGTCGCTGTTGAACATGATGCTGCTTGACCTGGTGCAATACGCGAAACCCAATGATCACTGGAGTTCGAACTTGAACCTGAATATTCAGCATTTTCCGAAGTTCTACGCTGATAGAACAACATATAAGCCTCATTATTAACAATTTCATCAGGCAAAGCATCACTGCATACTTTCGTAACACGTTGATCATCGAATTTGTACCATTGGCGATCGTAAGGATTCTTACAGGCGGCTGTATAATGGCCAGTTTCTAAAGTATCGCCTTGATGATAGCAGACAGCATAGAGGTCGTAACGAGTTTCGCGATTCTCGCGTGAACTCATTGTGGAAGAACGTGAATCGCCAGGTCTTGACTTACGCCAAGGGCTTGGACGGTTAAACGATGAACCACCACCACCTACTCCGTTTAAAAGACTGGTAGTCGTAGTGCCTTTGTTTTCATTTAGTCCCCTGGCCAGGTGAGGAGACATATCGAAGGAATGTAAAGGAAATTTAACCATTGTAGTTAATTTAGCAGCATTAGCGCCTTTGCCGTGATGTTGGCGAAAACGTTTAAAATGTACCACTAAGATGTCGGGTAACGACCATAAACCCAAAGTTTTCACAACCGGCAAATATTCCTGACAATGGGGGCAACGCCAGGCATCTTCCGCACTTAACGTTTCAGCTTTGGTATAATGTTCCAGACATTGTTCCAACGTCAAAGCGGCAGTATCATTGTTCTTATTAACCAACAGACGCGGTACACTTTCGTGTTCCACCACATGGTCGGTGATATCAGAAAAGTATTTTTCTGGCTCTGGCCATTCTAACAGCAGTTTTATGTGTGCAGGGCCCGCGTCGGTTGACAAGACCGACAATGCTAAATCAATCATTTCTGTTAGAAGAGGATGTTCTACTTGTTCTATGAAGGTATCTGGATCGGCTGAGGGATCTTGTAGGCGTATTTGAAACATTTCGTTAAGAGGAGTGTTATAAGAAAATACCTCTGGCTTTAATAATACTGACATCTCTTTTAATAATTTTTTCTGCAATTCTATATAGAAACAATCTCTCGGTATTTGCAAGCAGAAGGGAGCACCAAAACGTTCTAAATTGAATTTATCGTCCACTTTTGTTTTCTTAACATTCGCCACCAAAACCAATAAATCAGCTGATTGGGGGCTATTCACATTTGTTTGAGCATCTTTTTTAGCATCTTTTTCCAGGGGTACTTCTATACAATATATAGTCTCAATACCCTGTAAAGTACTTACTGGCTGTGTATCATAGAAAACACGCATAAATCCTTCTTTTTGCAAATCAACTAGAACCATGCGTTCGTTCGGTATTCCCGTATCTTTATGTAATTGCTCCCTAAGGGCTATTATAGGCGAGCCGGCAGTGACTTTTAAACCCATTCGTACTTGTCGTGGTTGTCGTGTTAAATAGACAACCGTAACAAAGATTGTCTGCTGTGTTAGTTGCGGTAATTGGACTGATATACAATGGAATGGATCGAAGGTATTGGATTGCTTTTTACAGCGTGGACAGGTGAGCGATGAACGAAATTGTGCTTGAAATACGGCCTGTACAAAGGAATTATTGCAGCGTATATGATTAGCCAGAGTTTCGGCAGCAATTACTTCATCTGGACGGCCATAGTTGTTCTAAAACAAACGAAGTTTAATTATATAGTTATTAGAATAAATGATTTTGTTAAAGGAAAGAAGATTGTTATTATTATTGGTAAGATGTTAATATAAAATCTGCTTCAGGTCTATATACTTTTAAATAAAATAAATAATTCTATCAATACTCAAAATTTATTTCTAGCACTGCTTTAACAATTTTTGCAAAATATAAAATACTTCTGCATTGAACAGAGTAATTATCCTATAATTTAAATTAAATTGTACATGATCTAATATTTCATTAAGACTCTATCTTAAATATTTCCATTAATGTTTATTTAAATTGTATAATAATTTACAATGAACAAAAACAGAGTTTAAATAATAAGGGCGATGGCGTCAATTCTTTTATCTTATCATCTTTGCAACTAATAATAATAAAGCAATTTAAAATAAAAATTAACGAGCAAGAATAAGAAATAAAATATTTCTTTATTTGAGAAATGTTGTATTTTATAAAAAAAATATATATAATAAAAAAATTCAAGTGCAAATTATTAACAAATCACTTTACGTAATACAACAATGAAACTGTCGGTGACTGGGACGCGTAAATGTAGGGTTATAAAAGACAACAAGTCGGAAAATCGCACAACGTTGTGAGCAGTTTCTTAGATAAAGAGATAGGGTGAGAGTTTTTAAAAGTGCAATACACTTGTCTCGAAATAAAAAAAAACTATTGACTCCCTCTTTCTTTCTAATTGCAACAGCAATACGGGAGCAATAAAATTTATTTTCTTAATATTTAATATTGTCTTTAAAATATTTAAAATAATGTTTATTTGCATAACACAGATGATTAAATATAACATTCAACATATGTATGTTCTTATCATTGTAATATATTTAAAGACGGGGAGAAAATATGTAAAATTTTTATTACAAATTGAATAGAACACTTAGGTAGGTATTTAAATTCTTTATACAAATTTCTTAAATGCAGTGACGATGTAACAGTTATTGTATAACTATAATATTACGTCAATATAACATTAACGAAAATAAATATTTTCAAAAAATGTCTAATCTGAATTCAACTCTAGTTAAATTTATTTTGCTCTTATCGATGATCTTCTTTCTCTTTTTACTTGCTAATGCTATGTAATGATTTGCAGATGATATCAATATTTGTTGCTTAACATGTAGGGAAAGTCGCTTTGGAGATTAGAGCGCATGGCAAAAGTCCCTGGAACCGTCATACATTTCACGTTTAAAAGAGAGGATACAATAGAATTATTGCTTTTTAACGATGCAAGTAATACATAACTTTACCTAAGATCGCTCCTATTCACACCTGTGGACATGATGGAATTTTTTCAATTTTTGTAAATTCATTGGAATTAACATTAACGTGGTACATAAGTGTTTTGTTAAAAAAATTTACTCCAACGAGTGTCGTATAAATTTTCATTTAAACACAAAAATACGTTTAATCAGTTACACAAAAACTAAGTTTTTAATTAATCATTATAAACGCACATTTATAGCGATTATAAAGCAAACAAACTTAAAAAGTCATTGAAATCATTTTTTTTGATGTTTCAAGTTTTAATGGTGATAATGGCCGGCTGAGCATTAAGTTATCAATAAAGTGCTAATGAAAATAAAATAGCAAATTCTAAAAGCCTTTTACTTACCTTAACACTTTTGTAACGTCTCTTTGTGGCGGTATTTAAATCTTCGTGAACCTTATCTAATAGCCAAAATAAAAATTCTTGAGCATCATGTTGAGTGGAACTACGAAATTGTGAGCCATAACGATCAACAACAGCCTATTTAAAATATATAGAATAATTAAAATTAATACATATATCAATTCTGTTATTAAAATTGATATATTTTTACCTTAAAACTGGTGCTGTGATCGCTTTCATTTTTACACGTCCACAAGGCCTTTAGAACATTTGCTAATTGTTCAGTCAATTCACCTTTAGTGCCAAACTTTCGTGAATTGATTTTATTACGGCGCTTTAAATCAGCCTATAAAAGAAAATTAATTAAAAGCACATTCTTCAACAAACATACATACATACATACATACATACATACTATAAAAAAATAAATAAAACAAACAGTAGACCAAAAATGATTTTTTCAAATAATTGCAATTTAAGTTTGTACCTTATATTGATCCAAAACAAAATATTCAGCCAATATATCCGTATGACTGAGACACTGCAAAACGGCATTCATGAAGCAAGTGTTGCCATGGTTTTTAAGACCCATAACACCTGGCGTTTGATCATTTGGCCATTGATACCCACTAATGGGGGGCACACGATCTGCAGTTGTTGATATGCTATTACCATTTGCGGTTGCTCCCGCTGCAGTTGCTAATGTGCTGCCAGTTGGTTTATTCGTCTGAAAAAACAAAAAATTTTTTTAAATAAATTCTAGTAAAAAAAAAACTTAAAATTAAAATTTATATAATATGTAGTCATACACATACATAATAATTGTAATTTGTATTTCGATTACAAAATTTTCTTATCTCATATTTTATAGCAAAATAAAAGAAAAAAATACTCAAACCTTTTTGTTTTTATTTGGTTTGTTTGTTTTCTATACCAATTGCAAAAAAAATTTTTTGCTTGCAAAATTAACTGCGTAATAATGTACGTAATACGATTGAAAACTAAATAGCAAGAGTTTAAAAATAAAATACTATAAATATTAAATAAATCAAATTGAATCAATATTTCTGGTTTTCTAAATACAGGATTAGCCAAGACTCATCACATTTCTCTTCCATCATGCGTAAACATAGACATTTTTAGAATTAAAGAAACATTTATGAGAGAGAAATTGTGTGGGAGAGATGTGACCATTAGTTTTAAAAAGAAATCGATAATTATTTATCAAAATTATTATTTGCAAAACCCTTTAAATTATCATTAGGTATGAGTGTATTCATAACGTGTAAGAATCAGATTTTTATAAACATGGGTAATTAAGAAAAGCGCAATTTTTATATTGAGAGTGTGGTCATCTCTGATGAGCGATTTTTTTTTTTGTTTTAGCAAAGTTTGAAGCAAACTAATACTTAGGTGAAGTTCAGGAGATGCCCTAAAAACAATTCACGACTTTTACAATGCTACAACAAGTTAAGTTAAGTATATAAAAACTAAAATCTTAATGAGCTCTAAAATGTATCAAAAAGAAGTGAAAAATTTAAATTTTCTAAATTTTTTTTTGTATAAACCTTGTACTCAGATTCAGTAACATTGTTAAATTTAACATTCTATAGAAAATATTCCTTATGTTAATTAGAGTAAGGTGTAATTAGTATATGCCGTAGAATACGGAAAGACGTTTTATGTTTTGTATTAAAATTTTTCATATAAGTTTGACGTTTTTTTGCTTTTCCTTTTTGAAATTCGCGCCTATCTTTTAACTGTGATTTATGGCGCTTAGTTGTTGTTTTGTCAAATAATCAAACCTTCTTTGTTATACCAAAATAAGGAAAATAGAAAATATAATCAGTATTGTTATTCAAAACTACAGTGTAGGAGTTAAAAAAGAAACGTTAAATAGAAACTAGTAATAAAATTGTGGGTTGAGGCAGAAAATCACAAACAAATGAAAATTTAAGCGTTAGAAATATATATATATATATATATATAGATAGATAGATATATATATTATGTATGTATATCTCTGTATATATCTTTGTATATACCTTTATATATATATCTTTGTATATATTTGACTTTTCTCGTGATTTTTTAATTTTTTTTCTAACAAATTGATAATCTTAATAAACGTAAAATAAACGAGAAAATAAACATTACGTACTTGTAATTGGGGTCTATTAAATATTAGTGACGTTAAAAATAAAATAAAAGTACCTTTTTTCTACGCCAACATCCAGTATAAAAAGGCACAATATCAATTAAATTCGTTTTCTCGGATATTGTTGACTTTTTTCAAATAGTTTTGTTTTATTGGTTTTTTTTAAATTTTTTTTTTTTGGCATAAAAA
Source organism: Sarcophaga bullata (assembly GCA_005959815.1). Classification (NCBI taxonomy): domain Eukaryota; kingdom Metazoa; phylum Arthropoda; class Insecta; order Diptera; family Sarcophagidae; genus Sarcophaga; species Sarcophaga bullata. The sequence continues at coordinate 777,227 of QOCX01000003.1, forward strand.
AATAATGAAAGAAGAAGAAGACAATTTATTATTAGTGATATTCTCATTTACTAAAACTATAAAAAATGAAATAAATACGAACGTTATATGAGCTTTTTTAATTCCGTCATTTATAATACTTCTATCTGTTTAAAAGCTTTTTCGCATACTTAAGGGGTTAGTATATTTCCTAATTTTCAAAAAATCAATTTTTTATGATTTTCGTTATTATAGAGCCTTAGAATTAAGGTAGAAATCTTCTTTTCCCTCAAACGATACCAAAAGAATGAGAACAACGCAAAATAGGAAATACAATGTATCCAGGTATGTGTAACTTAAGCGTATTTTTTTCGAAATCACTTTTCCGACTTGGCGACCACCACGATTTAGTAAAAGCTACTTGATGGATTTCCTTGCAATTTTGGAACATAGTTCTTAAGATGATTTTTTAATGCTTTCTAGAATTTTGGTAATGTTTCGATTCATTCCGCATATATGTTTGATTATTAAACTTCAAAAAAATCGCCCGAAATGGTGGAAAGTCCATCCAATTCAATTTTTGAAATGTTTAATTGAATTTTGTTCCTGCTAATTTATTTATACTTTTTTTTTTTCTTAAAAACTTAAAAAGTGAATAACCTACAAATAAAATGTACATCGCCAAAACAACTAAAGGCTAAAAGTTCATATGAGAAGTGCCTAAAACATTGGAATAAACTTGTTTTAAGTGTACTATTAACTGAGTAGTTTTCTATTACCAAAATTAAAAAAGATCTTATGGATTAAAAATATATTTTTCAGAAGATTAGTCTCTTATCTTCGTGTAATAAAATATTATAAAACGAATGTTTATTATTTTTGTAATCAACAAAAATTGCTTAGAGAACAATTTCACTTTTCAATATTTATTTCGTTTTGAATTTCCTATTGTCATATCCAATTTATAAATAATAAATAAACAAATAATTATACGGTTGACTTCAAGAATATTCTATGTATGTATGTAAGTATGTCTGAATTAAATAGAGAAGAAAAAATGGAAGCCAATAACATGATCGTCTGCTGCTAATTGATATTATCAATATAGACAGAGACAGACAAACTATATATTTGCAATAGAGAAGTTATGTACGAAAAGTGTAACGTAGTGACTTGTTGTGACGTATTAAATAGTCACAAAAAAAATTAAAGTAACATTTAATCTAAACGTGAATTTTTTTTAACAATTTATTTTTAACAGAAAGTGAACATACATTTGTTTTTATTATAGGTATATGACCAGATAATTACATTCGAAAATTTAGCGACACATATAAGGTCATACATATAAGCCCTCTTATCTTGCCGTGTATAATGTTTTGATTTTTTTTTTTTTTTTCTAATAAATTATGATAAATTATCATATTGCATGATCAATTTTATAATCTTTTTAGAATTATTTTATTATAAAAAAGTTAGTCAACATAAAACTGATGACTAGAACAATAATTAATATTAACTAATTTATTGCTATATTATTATATGTACATAGCGCTGACATTTTTTGAATGGATATTTTGTATATAAAAAAGCTATGAAAATTTGTCCACAACTTCACAATTTTGAGTTTTTTTTTTCGCATACGGACTCAATTTTTTAATATTACCATCTATCTATAGGACTCATAAGTAAATCGAGATGGGAATACGAACATAAGTTAAAAAGCTAATTAAATTGATCGTAGGTTTATATTTTAAATTAGCTTTTAAACTTTAATAATAAATACCATATGTATGTACTATTAAAATGCATTTTGAGAACATGACAGAAATAAGATTTGTTCTAATTTTCATAAAATTGTTAGCTTTGGTTGCATACTGTAAATGCAGCATGTGTTTTTCTTTTCATCATAAAACGTTTATAATTTAAATAAATATGTTACCAGGAAATTATTAAAGATTTAAATAGAAGCAACAAATATCAAATCAAATCTAATCAAATCGAATGACATGATATGTATATACTACATGCGTATACAATCATATCATAAATAAGTAAATAAATAACTAAATAATGAAAAATGAAATATGTAAAGTAATGTGAGAGTAAACATTTGAACAAAAAGTGTGATTATTTACACTAGCAAAAAAAAAAACTTTTTTAAAAATATATCAAATAAATGTATACGAACAAAAGCAAAAAAAATTAAAAGGCATAGCCTTAATAAGTCAATTATGAAGATATTTTGATGTAATGTTACCAAGAGTTACCAATAATTCAATTAATTGGTGCCAATATGAAACAAACAAAATACTCCAATTTCTGTTACATCTAAGCTTACAATCTTTATTTTAATTATAAATAATAATTATATGCATTACTTTAATTAATTTTAAATATTAGATTAAAGAAAAATTAGTTTCCGAATATTAAATTCATTCCTGATTAATAGCGTACATGTATATATACATATATTTGTATGTGTGAATGTACGTATATTGTGTACAAGTATAGCCTTAACCTTTATAAAGTCAAAGGTCACCGCCGTTTTCTCTTCGAGGCCTAAAAATTGCGAACTTCGTTCTATTACATCACGTAGTATGTCGTAATGAAGCTTGCGTAGAGTATGTCTAATCCAATTCAATTCTATCAAACTGTAATTATTTGCTTTAATTACTTTTTCACCATGATGTTTCAGGTTTGATTAGATCAGATTACACTCAGGATTCTACGCAATTATCATACAACAGAAACAATTTTGTTAAGGACCATTGCAACCCTTTATTTAAGATTGCTACCTAGCTTCTCATACTACCCATGTCGTGTGTGTTTATTTTACCCACGGGTAGCGGCACCTACAGTCTAAACGTCGATTCTGAAAGACAGATTTAAGAATCTTTTCAGGGCAACTTGTTTGCACCCAGACCTTTTGCAAGAAGTCTGCTGAGAAAAGATTTCCGGCAAAAATATTTTTTTTCATAACTCAAAGCCTGAGGTCTGAAGGAAGTAGGAAACCAACACATTATATATATATGCTCCAATATACAACTGCCTCCAGTATCCGACCAATACAGGACTTCGTCAATTTTAGTTTTTAATGTCATTAAAATTCTTTTGTGTTTGGAAGCGTTCCTTGCCAGCATAAATACATCTTAAATGGAATAATGCGCTCTATTTGAAACCCCTCTTTTTCTTATTGCCGATTTCAAAAATTTTACATGACCTAAAACTTATTTCAAAATAATTTTATTGCCATACTCTAAAATTATTATAACGAAATAATATTTCCTCTGTATTGTTTATGTATGTTTTATGAACTTTTTATGTATAAATTAGCTTTTGTTATTGTTATAATTATTAATTTTATTTTAATTAAAAATATGTTTTTAATTAACATTTGAACTTTAGTGCTTTGTAACACTAAACAATATTATGCTATACTACAAGAAAATTAAATATTTATCATGCAATTGTTCTTTTTTTTTTTTTGCTTCAATATAAATGGTTTTTTTTTCTTCAAGTTTTGCAGTATTTTGTAACTATGAATTGGAAAAATAATGTCAACATTTTGGAAATGCATATATGTACGTAATATACACGTGTAAAATGTATTGTTTTGTTTTAATAAAGTCCCAACAAAGTTCAATTTTTTAATACTAATGGAATTGGCTTTATTAATGCCTACTTGGAATGTGGTTGTCTAATTCTGACACATCAATCGTTTTAACTACACAAACTAAAAACATTATATTGTAAAACAATCTTAAATATATATTTCATTTCTTAAAAATGATAACCCATAAGTTCCTGAGTGAAATAGCTTCTCTGGTAATTCGAAATTGCTTTGAAAATTGAAGAACTAAAAATATTTATTTGTTTTAACAATGTCCGGAGAGGATGATCTATATTGTGGAAAAATGTTACTTCCTACAGGGATCCTACTATACACAAATTGTAATCAGAGGTTTCCCTAATAAAACCTAATTAGTGGTATATCCCAAATAAGTTTTTAACTTGGGAAATCGAGCCTGGAAATTTCACTCTATTAATCGATATTGCGGAAAAATGGGGCTACAGGCGTCCCACTATACATTCAGGTTTTCTAAACAGGTTTCCTTATGGTCGGACGTAACTTGGGGCCGGATATACTGGCGAAGAAGCTCACTGATTTCTTCAAATGAGCAAAAAAAAAGGATCTTCTTCCTACCATAAGTGTATGTATAAACAAATTTAAATTTTTTTATTTCATTTAAAAACGTTCCCACTTACTTGCGTTAATATTATATTGCAGGGCAAAGAGTAATTAATTTTTGTAATACTTTTAAAATACGATACTAAAGACAAAAACGGCGTAATTAAGTATCATTTAACTTGTACACCAAAATTAGCACCGAATAAAATTTAAATTTTCCCTAAAGTTATGAGATGAACACAAAACGAAAATCACAACGCGTCTAAAAATTAATGCGAAAATTAGTTCATTGACTCTGAGTGAAAATTATTAGACTTTTTTTTGTTTAGATCGTTAGTTTTGTTGTTCAAAACAAATTTAATATTGTAGAAAACGTATACTTTTTTTTCAGGCATTATAGGATAAAAAACAAGCAAGAACATGAATTCAAGAGTTGTATTATGTAATTGAGCAATTTAAAGGTCTGGTCTTAATCAATTAATATAATGTCTGTTTCAATAGTCCGCAGGAGTTATGCATTATATTTTAAAAGGGAAAATAAGCTATTCTTCGATAAAGGGCGAAATCACAAGCTAGGTGATTGAGATTGTGAATAGTTCTTATGGTCCTGTTTCTGCATCCGCCAATCACACTCAATTTTAGGTCTGTCGTTTCTCTTTTGTTTATGTCGTTAAAGCTACTGCACTCAATTAAAGAAATTACATTATACATACATGGTTTTTCAATCGTGACAAGGTTTCAACGCATATATACAGATCATAAGTCTTGGTTGGGATGATTAAAGCTCGAGAACGCATTGCTGTGCATTTGTATTGGTATGCCCTCATCTTCTGTAATATAATCAATCCTAAAGGTATCGAGAGCTCACAATCGACCATCTTTTTGGAAGTTTTCTTAAGCCTTCACGTTATAGTTAGAACCTCTCACAAAGCGATTTCAACGTGTTCTAATCTATGGCGTGTAATTTTCTAGTTGACAAATACATTTTTATCTGTAAAACTTATTGAAAACTTTAGGTTTTTTCTCATAGGACCGAAATAGAAGGCTTTCCGCCCAGTACACTAACAAAAACCTACAGCCGCTCAGATAGTCAATTTGAAAGTAAGATATTAAAGATACCTATTGTTTTAAATATTAGGAACTTTATTCAATTTTATTTAATTTCGTTTAGTTTAATTTATTAAAAAAAAAAAAAGAAATTATAAAATTACAGTTTGTGTATTGTTTTAATTAACGAACACTTGTTGAAGTTAAATTTCTAATGCCACATTTGACTCATTTCGTCTTCCTTTAAATTCCAATAAAAATAAAAATATTTATTTTTTACATTTATTACTACGAGAGGCTTAGCCGTCTTATTTTGTGTTCTATTAAAGAAACTTTTTTATTTAATTTCAGTTCATATTTTATTGTTTATATGCCATTTTGTCGTTCTACTAGCGGTGAAATAAAATTCATTTCGCATTATTGCGACAAATTTTCTGTTTTTTTAGTGTAGTTTTGGATTCAAAATGAATTTTCAAGGTAAAATCAATTGAGATGAAACTAATTGAGTGGAATTGAATGAATGAATAAAAAACAGTAACAACTAAAATTTAAAAATAACAACAAAGAAATTTGCCATACATTTCAAAAGTACATACTGTGATGAGATCAAATCATCATTTGGTTTTCTTCTTTTTTTATTGTCTTTAAAAATATTTGGACCTGGCATAGTTGCGTTTAATTATTTTTTTTATTTTTCTGTGGATACGAACATGTCATAATCCCATCAAGTGGTCATCATCATGCATCATCCGGCTTTTTGTTGCCTAGTACAAGTGCACTTAAGTCTTTGTGAAATTATAAAACGACAAGACGAATTTGGCTACTTAAAAGTGGTACTTAGAATACCATACAAACAAATGATTATAAAATTTAAACATTAAGCAAATTCCGATCAATTATTCGGGCGGAACCATACATTCACAAAAATACAATGAATTTGATGCACCATCTAACATTGGACACAATGGATATCTAGTAGTGGTTCTGGGCTTGCAATTATTAAGCATGAAAAAGTAAGGTAGTAGAGCCGTTGACATTAATACAAAAAAAAATAGTCGACGAATACGTTACAGTCGTCCGATAGGTTCTTTATTAGTTTATTGGAACTACTGACCTCATGATAGACTTGGATTACGTAAAAAAATAAGTGCAAGATACCCATCTGAAATCCTCAAAATAATTGTGTTCATTAAAACAAAGTTTGAATGTACTCGTAACATTATGTGTTTCTTCCAGGTGCACATATTAGAAGTGTTGGAGAATGGAGTGTTCTGGTCCAAGGATTTTCGTAAATTTAAAACTAAAAAATTAATTTTTGGTGACGTAGAAAATCTTTGAGAGAAATCATAGGTGTCTCGGTTGGAGGGAGCCTTAAAATTCCCTATGATGTTTTAAGCGTGAGACTTGCAGAAAGCAGAAGTTTATTCTGAACCTGTTTAATTTTGATCGGAAGTAATGCCGAATGATTTATGCTCAGATATGCGGATGTAGTCTGATGTTGGCCTATTAGATCCAGGTCAGACATCTCCAACAAAACGATATATAAAACATATTTTTTCGGCGACTTCCTGTCAGCAGATTTCTGACAAAATCTCGGAGAATAAATAAAATTGTCATGAAAAGTTTCCCAAAAATCTGTCATTCGGAGTCGAATTTAAAAAAAATAGATCACGCCACTCATGCATAAAATTAACACACACAACATGTGTGGTATGAGAAGCTACCACTCATGAGAGGTTGTAATCACCAATTACGTATGTATGTAGTATGTAGGTATGCGGACTCCATCAAATGATCATGGATATATGGATTTAGATCGCAACAAAAGCCTAATCGTTTCAATGTTATAATCAAGATAAAAAAACGCATTGCAACTGCGATTAAATGTACTGTCATAACTTTTGATTACTCTACGATTAATAAGGGAAGGTACTACCTTTAATTAAGAGCAGTTTTCATGAAATTCTTAGCCAAAAACAATATGCCCATCTACCCTTTATATATCTAATGGATTTTAGTCTTTGTTCACTGTTGTTATGAGAGAAAAATTTCCATCTTAGAGGGATCATATTTCAAAACCTATTAAAATAATAATTCTTGATTCAGTTTTTCTTTTGTTTTTTTTTTCATTTAATTTATGCGTTTACTAACAAAAAATACACGATTATATTGTATAACACATTCGTACATACATATGTATATATGTATTTGCTTCAATGGATGGATATTCATTTGTGTATCAATTTATTAAAAACAAATTTTAATAATCCAGCAGACCAACAACCGAAATAAGTTAAAACTTCTGTTTCATTTTTCTATTTCGTATTTCTGGCTTGTATTTCTTATTAAAAGGTTTTAACACCGATAATTAACAAAACAAAATAAAACAAAATAACCATAACCATTGTACATAGTCCAGCTATAAATCTTTACTACATGAACTTGGTTAGTTTAGTGAGGGGCTTTTCATTAGAAGCACCAATGATAATAAAAAATATTATTTTTGAACATTTGGTTTTAAACCCAATAAATACATGCCTCACCTTAAGCAATCAAATCGTTATTTTATAGTGTAATTTGCATTAGCAGTCGTAACTGAAATAACCTTCTGTATTATTCCCATTCTACTAAATCATATTACGTATTTGTGTGTACTTGTGTTGGAATTAGCGGAAGGGGGAACTCCGCTACTCTAAAACTCTAAAAGCTCAATTAAATGAAGCAATCGTTCACAAACACTAATCACTGACCTATAAAATTGAAATAGTGACATCTCTAGTCCGGACCTAGCAACAAGTCATTTTAAGTCTTTCTGTGGCGTATTATGAAAAGCTTATTTAAAGTGATTGCCCCTGCTTTTTTTTGGTAATAGTGACGAGGTAACAGTAATAAACAGTAACCTCAATTTGAAGCACAAATAATAGTATTATTTTTACTACACCTCATATTAAGAAATCTGATGAAAATAGAAAATTACCTATTTTGTTTACCACATATTTCTAATTGCAATTTGATAATATCCTTACAAACTTTAAATACCTATTGCTGTTCGATAATTTTGGATGATTTTTTCTTTTACATATGTATACCAAACATTAAACAATTCTGTGCAACATATCATATACTCTACAGTTTTATACGTTTGTGTTGTCTATTTATTGTAGGCAACCAAATGTTGTATGTGAGAGTATGTTCAAACATATGTTTACAAACACAAAGCACATATAATATACATACATATGATAGCATGAATGAACGAATGAATGAATGAAAAACTTAATACACATGTAAATTTATTTATTTTTTTCTTTTTTGTCTTTAAGCTGCGGAAGTCACTGCCATAATAAACACTAAAACAAACAAAACAAAAAAGCTTAATAAAAAAACCAACAAAAAACACAAAAACAAAGACAGAAAGTAAAACAACAGAAACAATATCAACGTTAATTATCATCACTTAAATCAAAAAAGAGCACACATTCAACGTACTTCATGGCAAATAAATCAATGCAACAATAACTACAACTAAGAGAAAATAATTTAAATGAATATAATGGGGAAAAAGCACAACAACAACAACAAATTATCCTATATTTATTCACTGAAAGAGAAGAGAAACTATGTGTATTTCCTGCATAACTAGTATTTCAAGAGTTCGACCCAAAGTGGTTGTAATTGGCAGTGACAGTACAAAAACAGAGCCGGTATATAAACAAAAACAAAACTACGGCATAAAAACACACTCTAGCATAGCATAGATATTGCAAACAACAACAAATGATGACGATATGCAAAATACAATATACAAAAATGAAATACAAAATTTATTTACAACACGATTTCACCGATATGATGTGAATATCATTAATATTGTATTTAATTTTAAATTTCTTATTCATCCTCATGCGAGAGAGTGCATTTTAAATATCTCTAGAAAAATTTTTTTATATTACATATTTTTATTTTTGCTCTATTAAAAACAATTCATTGATTTTCTTTCTTTTTTGGTGACGTGATATTAAAACGTGACGTTATTACTTATAAATAAAATACTGGGCTCTGCAGCCAAATATAATCTTAATAGACTTTTCAAGTAAATAAAAAATAATAATTTCATTTGGATTCGTTGCAATAAATTTATTCAAGTGAGAATTGCAAGAAAAAAAGAACGAAATAAAACTGTCCCATTTAAGAACTGAGATAAGTTCAAAAAAAGAAAAGTAAAAGTGTTATATTAACCCTAGTGTTGCCATATGAAGTGTTGAAGAAAAACGTTAACATATTTTAGTCACTGGAAGCAAAGTTTGAAATTTTGTGAAAATTTAACACATATGTTTGCATGTACATATGCATGTGGACAGTGTGCAACGTAATAAGAAAAACGTAGGGGTATTTTTATAAAACGCCTTATGGAATTAACTGCAATATATTCGCGAAGAAAAATTCCGTTTTTAACTGAGTAGAATTATTCTCTTTAAATCTTTTAAATATCATACAAATAAACATAGATCATTTATTTCTATTTATCACAGATTATACAATATTTAAAGTGTTAAAGAATTTCGGCAATACTAACGTTTTGATGAAAATATTAGCAACGCTTAAGGACTAAAAATAGCTCCACTGTTCTCATGCAGTTTACTAATATAACTACAGCTACTAGCACGATGACGTATTCGAAATGTTGTCTACCCAATATACACTATAGAATTTAAAACAAAAATAAGAAGAATAAAAATAGCAAGAAATACAAAAGAAAACAAAAACATCACACAATCTATTCTATTTGGCAATGGCAGTGGAAACTATAGCACAAAATAAAAACAGAAAATAGAAAATAATATTCGCAAATACGCAAACATGCGGATCTGAGTGTATTTATTATTTGGATTGTTTCGAAAAATAATAAAAAATACAAGCAATAATATAACACATGGTTATTTTATGAGGTAATAGCCAAACGGAGAAGTTGTAATACTTTCCAAGTAATAGGTTCAAAAAGTTTTTAAAAAACTTGAAACCAAAATCTTTTAAATATGAGAGATATTGGATTAGATTTATTAGGTTATGAAAAGCGGTTTTTTATTTCTCACTCCAATGTAGATGTTGCACGAAAATTAAGTAAAGATTATACTTAAGAAACGGTCATTTTGAGGCGTTAAAATGTTAAAAATCTTCAAAACCATTAAAAGTATGTTAAACTTATATAATCTCTACATAGCAGTGGACATCCGCTAAGTGCTGTTTCAAAAAGAAAATCATGTGTTGAACACCCTATTATTTATTTACTTCTAACACTTTAAGCCTTTGTGGCACTGATTGCGATTACAAATATAATTCTAACTGAATGATAAACTACAAATTTAAACAGACCAATGTCAAGTCCTTGTATAAAAAGCGATATTTAAATGCAATATAGTATTTTAAAAGGATAACGAATTGTAAAATGTATTTCTATAAATATTTACATATGAACACATTCATAGATATACAGATATGTACATACATATGTACATACGAATTTGCCCAATCAGCAAAAAGTTGCGTTACAGGCTACAAAACTAATTCATCAACACACATCTAAAAACGTATGAAAGAAGAAAATTTATAGAACTATTTGAACTGTATATATATATAATATATATTTATATTATCTAAAATTCCGAAATTATATATATATATCATACTATATATATATATATTCATATATATATATATATATGTATGAATATATATATATAATTTTCGGATTTTCCGATTAATCCGATTAAGATGAGTTTTTGAAGGTGACACTTTAATTTGTCCAAAACTCCGAAAATTATTTATATTAGCGCAAAACTTTTAATAGGTCACTGACTGATTAAAACCATTAACAGTGTACTCACATCCTTAGGTTCACTGGGTTGTTATGCCTCATTTCTATATGCAAAGTCTTGCTGGTGGTAAGTAATCTCTAAGTTTTGTTTATTTACAAATATGTGTGTTTTGGATAGTTTCTTATTAATAAGTTATTAGGTATAATATTATTAACTAACAAAATATTGAAATAATTTCTTACGCTGCCAATTTAATCAATCTGTGCAGTTTTATTTACGTTTATTCAATTTTTAAATATATTTTCTTGACTTAATCAAGTCTGTCTTTATTCTAAATGAAGAAAAAGCAAGTAAGGAGATGATAAAAAATAAAAATCACAAATATCGTCTATACACTCACTTAATATAATAATAAAGTCTATAATGACGACCATCAACATTATTAGCACGGTGATTCATCAGAAAGTCATTTGATTTGTGACATAACATAACAATTATAACAATAAAGTAATAATAATAATGCAAAATTATATTTGCTTGCCTAATATAAACTTCTATGTGTTCAATGTTAAAATAATATGCATGACATATTCACACATACTTATGAACGTTTCATTTGGAGGAAGCATTATTTTATTATTTATTTAATAAGAATGGTTGATGTCGATAAAAAAAAACAAAGCGTATTTCTCAAATACCAGAGTACAGTTTAGGTAAATATTTACAACATTTCAAAAAAAAGTTAATTTACTATTCGAAAATATAATACATTTGATAATTAAAAGAAAGTATACGTATTTATGTATATACATACATATCGTTTTAAATTATAGAAAGCTTTTAAATTATTTTGATTTCACCATTCTACAATGTGATGTTTCTTTGTTTTTTTTTTTTTCTTATTTTCAATGTTGATGTTGACTCCTTTAGTTTTTGTTTTGCTATTCTTTGTTATCGCTGACGCTACTTTCAGATGATACAATACATTACTACTGATATTAACTTTGTTGTTTTTCAACTTTATTTTGTTTAGTTTTTATAGCTATTGTGTAAATTATTGACATACTTACAAAAATGATCGCATTTAAACACACAAACTCGCACACCCACACTTGTAATCAGTATATAGAGTGTGCAAAGAGCCTGACAAAATAAAATAAGGGAAATAGAACAACAAAAACAAAAATAAATTAAAGGCACACAATTGTATTGTGGTACTTGTAATAACATTTCTCCTGACTTTTTAGCATTTTCAGTAAAACGGTAATAACAACAAGGAAAAATAAAACATACGTGTTTAACATAATTTGTTAAACCAAATATGGAGTCGTAAAAGAGTTAAATATTAGCATGTATTTTTACGAAATTTTCTTTTTTATTTAAGAATTGTTTTTATTTAAGCAATATTGTTTTAATATGTTTCTTGTATTTGTCAGCCAGTCAGCTTGTGTATTTGTTTATATTACAAAAATTAAAATGCAGTCGAATGAGTAATACTCGTAATTATTAAATAAACACAGACTATTTACAATACTTGAGATCCGCTTTCATTTTTCTGCATAAACATTTTGTACATCATGTACGAGTAATAAACAAAATAAATATAAAGAAAAACATTAATATATAATTTCTTTTTAATATTTTTGTCTATATATTTTTAGTTTAATGTAATAAAAATAAAAACCAACCAAAAAACGGTTGAGTTCAGCACGATCGTAATATCATAATCATTATTGTCAGACGTATGTATGTATGCACATATATACACAAAATGACTTTAATATTTATTTACTTTATATTGCAGTAACTTTCTTTTTATTTATCTAGACAAAAAAAAACAGAAACAAAAATAGACCGTTTAACTAAATAGAAATAGAGAACTTTTTTAGCAAGGTATAGTAGTAAAACACCTTTTTATTTTTATGAGAGGGGGCTAGACATTATCTTAGTTATCCCCAATCAGAGATAGTAGTTGTGCGAAAAAATTTTCTCGTAAATGCTGATCAAACAAGAGACTTATGATCTTGTTTACAAGGCCAATATATACAATCATTATTCTAAAATCCTGAATAATTTTTACTTAAATTTATTTACAATTCTATGTTATACATTGTATTGAGTTTATTATCTGGAAAACCACGCTTCTAAGCGGGAAAAATTAAAAGAACATGCAATAAAGCTTCTTTTTTTGATATCTTTCGAATTTGTATTCTTCTATTATTTTTACGAGTATGGTATTAACCGCATGATATAATTAATTTAAAACCATAGAATGTGGCACAAAACAAAAAGAAAACTCAAAAACAAAAGTGAAAACTGAAACTGTTTATATTAAGCTGAAAATAAAAAACTATTACTTTTTGTGTTGTTGTACATTTCTTTATGTTCTTTAAGAAATTACTGGATGTGAAATCATACGACCAACCAGAGATAGAAGAGTTAATACATAAAAATCTGTAGAATCATCATAGTATATTTTTGATCGTTTCAATATTCCGTTTTTAAAACGATATTTTTGAATTTTTATTTTTATAAAATTTATTTTTTTATTTTTTTAAGAGTTTAGCATGCACAAAAATTAAATAAATATCTTTTAAACCCAATAAGAAAGAATAAAATACTATACATATAATATTTATAAGAAAATTTGATTTTCCATCCCTGCAATAGGTTCATCAACAAAAAATTCAATACGTGCTTTTCTCCCTCTCTGTTTTTTTGTTTTCGTTCTCAAAGAAAAGAAAAAATATTAAGAAGAAAAAACTACTAATACTTGAAAATAACCACAAACAAAACAAACAATAACACACATTGTAACACTAAAAAAACAGCTACTTTTCCTAATATGTATTGCAAGTCAAATAAGAAAGTGTTGAGGGGTTAGAGGGTAAAACAATTAAACAAAGAAAATCTCCCTTCATGAATGCCCGTACAGACGTATGTATGCAAGTATTTAGTTAAAAATCATGGAAGAAAAATTCGAAATGTCTTTCTTATGGTGAGACACAACGACGACATCAAAAATTAGAAAGAATAAGATGAAAAACAAGACAACAAAGAGAAGAAAGAGCAATAAATACAATAAAAAATGATAACATTTAATGGGAATATAATTGGAGGCTGTTAAAATGATAACAATCTTTCTTTCTTTATTTCTTTGTGTCTTTCTATTTATTATTCAGTATACGAAAAGGAACAGTAATGGAAAACAATTTAAATACCAAATAGTTAAAGATCGATCAGCTAAAATAGTTGACTTTTACTTCTTCACTTCATTTCTGCCCGCTAAAATGTTTAATTTAAAATATAGTAAATACGATATAAAATTTTATTACACTTAATATCTAACTGAAGGATCAGTGCTATATTATAGAGTGAACTCGGCGTATACAGTTGAGCGATGTTATAGGGCTTGTTTCATACCTGTCTTATCAAATTGACAAATTACTTAAAAATCTGCAATCAATATGACGAAAAAAATCAATTATAGTGTACATATGTGTGTACTACGTACATACATATATTAAATTTTATAGTCAAGTATCGAAATTACGTTCGAAATATAAACGGTTACTTTTGCATTTGTTCGAAAACAGAAAACAAAGACACAATATCTATCCCATACTCCCTTCAATATTTTTAACATTTTATCGCTAAAAGATCGTTTATAAATGATGACATTTATTTGTACAAGATTGTGATGTTAACCTAAAAATCCTGATTCCCTTTAACAGCAACAAATAAACAAACAAAACAAAAAATTGGTATTTAAGGTCACACTGATTACTTTTAAACATTGAACAACGTCTGCTCATACAACTACAAACAAAAAGAACTGCAAAATCCCATAAATAGTTGAGTTTTGTTGGTCTTGTTATTTTCATTGTGAAGCGCCTTTTTTGTCTATTGTATTGTGGGGTTTTCTTATAAGAAAAGATATGTTAAGAAGAAAATCTTTCTCTTCTTTTTTGTATTGAAAATATTTCTTCTTCGATGTTAGTTGTTGGGTTTCTTTTATGGCGCTTTTGGGGTCAAGCATAATACAAAACGATTTGTACACGATTTGTACATTTAATAGTACAAGAATATCTTGAGAATTATATTTTAGATCAACAAATGAAATCTTTTTTTTTTTTGGAAATTAAATTGCGAATGACCTTAATTATATTAAACAAATTTCAAGATTAAGGATTTTGCAAAGATAAAATGAACATTTTTTGGGCATGTTTCTTATAACGAAATAAATTAATTGTATTTTGAGTATTAATTCGTTATGCCCATATTAGTCAAACTGATTTCTGGGAACACTCTTTTTTAGTTCTTCCCTATGCAGTGAAGTGGAACTGATAAGAAGTGGATATATTATATTATTCTTCGGAATATAGAACATCTGTAATAGGGCGACATTCATAGTTAAGCTAGGAAAAGATTACCCACAAATGGATTTCTGCTGACCCATAATGAAGGTGAACAACTCTTCTATACTATACTCAATGACAAGTATAATACAGATTGACCAAAGTTGCACTCGTAACGAATTTAAGCTTCTGCAGCATGTTTGCTAGAGTTCAACACTGTGCCGATACAGCATCAAATCACTTCATGGTATTCGCTGAAATAAAACTCACAGAAAATAATTGCATTGTACCTCATATCCATAGATTTTAAGAAGCCTTTCGATGAATCAATATGACAAGTTAGGCACAATGACTGTTCTTTATGGAAACTGAAAGAAACATTTTTCATAAGCTGTACAATGTTTGGAATTCGAACGAATTCTCCCTAACGACTAAAATATCATTATTTATCGCATAAGAAAAAACTGTCTTCGTTTAAGCCGGATCACCGCTATTCGACCGCTTTGGATGCAGAATGGGTTTGATATTGTTGTAATTCATCAGCTGGAACCGCATTAGGATACTGCTTCAGTATTGAGAAGATCTTAGGTCTACAACTAAATTAAATTTCTGAATAAAACCCACATAGATTACTGTATGTGCAGACTAAAAATATTGCTGTTTATTCTACAAATAATTAAATTTTACATAATTTGTCTTCCTTGTAATAGCTAATCTCGTCCTTAAAGCTTTTCTTATACTCTCTTACATATAATCATATGTACATATATTATAGTAACTATTCATTTGTTAAATTAGGCAAGAAAAAATAAAAGAAAACTCACCGATGCTGTGACATGCTGAGCAATACGATTTAAAAATTTTCGAAATGATGAACGTCTAAAGATACGACTATTGTTGTTGTTATTGTTATTACTATTACTGGTTCCAGCCGGCATTGTAGATGATAATGATGCACCACCATTTGCCAATGTGGTAGAAGCAGCATTTGGTGAAGAAAGACTTGAAACACCATGAATTGTATTTGATTTTGTTGTAAATTTTTTATTTGAAGTTTTCGTAAAATCGTTCGATTCTTTTTGTTGTTCTTCTTGTTTTTTCGAAGGCATCATGCATGATTGACTTTGTGTATCTTTGCTCCCAATGGCAGCGTTAGTAGAGCTGATGGAGGTGTTATTGTGGGTCTTGTTGTTGATGTTGGCACGAGAGCCATCATTATTATCATCATTACTTTTAAGGGATAGAAAACTTTCAGCTCTTTCTCTTTTGCCACCTACACACGAAGATAAAGTGTAGGATTTGCTGATGGCAGAAAAATTCATACCACCTCCTCCTCCGCCAGAGTCTTGGGTTCTTCCGGTCCTGCGTTCACTGGTACAGTTGGAGTTTTGATTAGTGGCTCTAGCAGTAGATGTTTTCATTTTATGCGTCCACCGAAAAGGATTTCGCGGCATAGAAAATGCCCTTCTAATTTTCTTGGCGGCATTTGTAGCCACCGTGGAAGCCGGATTTGTTGTTCTCGGTATTATAATCACTTGTGGTGATGGAGAGGGTTTCGGTAATAATTCTATATTCTGCTGCGTCACATTGTCAGACATAACAACGGCAGCAACATTTTTTACCTCCTCATTATTACCATCACCAGCGATACACAAAACTTCATTATTAACATTATGAACGTCATTATTAGTAACGTCATCGATAACTTTATTTAAAGTATCACTGGTAATTGTGGTGGTGACGGTGGTGGTGTTGTTGTCGTTGCTGGTATTGGTAAAGTTATTGTCATTGATGTTGCTGTTGCTGTTGCTGTTGGAGTTGTTGTAGTTTCTACTGCCGCTTGTAGTGTGGGTGGTAGTAGCGATTGTGTGAGCCAAAGTTGTTGGATTAGTGTTTGTATCTGGATTGATGGAATCGAAAACAGGGTCACTTGCATTATTTTTTTTATTTATCGTATTATTCGATTTATTAGTATTTGTTTTACCGCTTGTAACCATTTTTATATGTTTTTATTCGTAATTTTACATAAAATATGTGGCTTTTATCAAAATTTTTGCCTAGAATTACTGTTTTATTTTCTTATTTGCTCTGCCTTTTTTACAAACACTTTCTCACAAACTCTTAACACTCACTGAAAATACTCTCTCATTATATTTTCCACTCAGGCGAGACACATTTATTCTTTTTTTCTTTCCGCTATTTTCCTTCACTCATTAAAACTAAAAAACCTAATAGAATTTATATATTTTTAAACACTTTCTCTTTTAATTAGAACTTAAAACCATTAATTGATTTGTTAAAAACATTTCACTTTTTTCTTAATGGTGTATACTTTAAACTATTTAATTTGCTAATTTGGTACAAAAAAAAATTCGTTTAATATTTTAGCATTTCTTTCTGCTTTCGTTCTTTTTTCCGCAATGCTTTGCACCCCGTTTAATAAGAAATTTACGAATGACAACAAATTGAGTAAATTATACACACGTCAGAATTTGACAAACAGAATTACGAGTAATATATCAAGACAGCAGATTTCGAATAGTACACAGGAATATATATAAAAGCTAAAGAAGAGAAATTCTTTTTTGACATATGGTTGGCAACGCGTTGGCAATCAGTCACCAACAATGGTTGCCAGAAAATAAAAATTTTTTAATCACAGTTTGTTTACAATGCAGACAAGTTTTGCAGCAAATATAAAAGTTCAGTTATGGCCTCCTTCTTAATCTAAAAGAAAAATATCTGTTTTCATTCCCTCACAAACTCTACTCCTACACAACATTTTAAATTTTAATTTTGTTGAGGTGTAATGACAACACTGCATTCTTTTTTTATTCAGTGTTTCCACTAATCGAGATAATTGTCCTTAATCCAAACACAAACCAAACAAATTGTTAACGCCGTTCAAATGGTAACCAGCTGTGTCTGTGAATGCCTCCGCTAACATGGAGTGCAAATTGTTTATTCTAGACACACACCTCACAAATTCACATTATACAGTACATTGGTAATACAGTACCATTTCGAATAACGACAGTTTGGTGAGTTTCGATTTTATTCACCCACACTGATAAATTCACCACACTTTGTAAAAAACTCACACACTGGAAAACTCACCACAACAACGAAATTCACCACACCTCCAAAAGAATTTAAAAAGTTTTTTTATTATATTAAATTTTTTTATTATTTTTAATTTTTATTTATTATTTTTTTTATTTTTTTTTCCCCTCTCCTCTCTCTCCGTACGTCTCCGTCTCAACACAAAATTACGGGCAAATTGAATTCCCTCCTCCCCCAACACCACACACCAAAGCAGCAAACCACCCACCAACAACAAATCACAACACCACACACAGAAAACAAACAGCAAAGACGGCACACCCACCCGCGTATGCCCATTCAATTTAAAACAAACAGCGCTTAACTTTTACTTATATCAACCCGGTGAAACGGAAAAAGAATGTGTGAATTGTTAAGAAAACGACTTTCATGTTTTTTGAACGAACGAAACAATATTTCAAGCGACCAGTGTTGCCAGAAAGAAAAAAAAATGTAGTACCACTGCATCAGTGTTGTTGCCAGGATGGAAACCTAAAAAATGGTACTGAAAAAGTACTTTTGCATCAAATATTTATTACCTTTGTAGAAAAAAAGATACATCATAATAAATACTACGACCTATATTTTTTATACATTAGGTGGCGGACCCTTGTTGTTACTTACTGTTTGTTTCAAGTCGACTCCTAACGATTTATCAGTGGAAATTTATTTCCTTCAGAGTTTCCGCCCAGTTTTGGAAGTCGCGGAGAAATATTTTTTCATATTTCGTCGTTTCGTATAGTTGAATCTATATTAATATAAAAAAGTAGCTGAAAGCGCGGTAGCGTGAGGATTATTTTTGAAATGAAATAAGTAGTTGAAAAAAGTATACAAGTACTGAATTTTTCAACCTATAGCCAAAAAAATATTCATAACAAAAAATACTAAACAAAAAACCTAGAAACAAAAAAAAAATACAACTTTATGAATGAGATTATCTCAAAATAAGCGTTCTTTGCGTTCTATAAATTCAACAGCGTGGTCTAGTTTAGCTTTAGAATTAGTTTGTCTGTCTTGCATTGCATTCGAATTATAATAATTCTTATCTCTCCTCTTATCAAACTTAATTTTTTGTTAATAAAAAATTTTAAATTTTATATATTTTTACAACAAATTACTACCTAATACATAGTGAGTGAGGTGTAAAGAGAAAAAAACTATTTAAATAATATAAAACAAACTCTATAATAACAATAAAAACAATTAATAAAAAAAATCTCTTACTTTGGGAGAAGCTACAAAATAAATATAAAAAAAATGTGAGTAAAAAATATGATGATAATTAAATTTGTTTTATTTTTATTTAAAATCGCACTAAAAAAAACAAAGGATATTTCGTGAATATTTTAGAGATTTATTTAACTTTATTTAACTTGATAGAAAAGCGGAAAATCCGGAAAATTAAAGTTCCCTTAATAATAAATAAATAATACCCTACCTATCGCATTTTTAACAAATAAAAAAAAACTTGTTTGTAAACAAATTCATTTAATCATTTTAAGTTTCTTAGAAATACGAACTTACTTTATTATTGTGCCTGCCCTTAAAGGTGACCAACGGATAAAAGTTACAATCAAGTTACAACAAGCAAGCAAAATAATTGTTTGTAGAATTTCTTATCCCTATGTCCGTCCGTCCGGAAACTTTATGACAATTTTTTTTCTTATTGTATTTGTCTTTTTATTATATATAATAACTGATTTTTTTATTTATATATATTTTTATTGTAATTAATTTTTGAAGTCGTCGAATTCCTTTGAAATTCTGCTGACGATGGTCCTCGGACCAGAGCTTTATCAGGGGCGTTCCTTGTATATGAAAAAAGGGAAAAAGGTGAATGAGACAGATTTCTTCGAAAGATGTAAAAAGACACCGTGAACGTATTACAATGTATATGGTATTTTCTAAAAGGACTTTTATAATGGGAACTTTTTTTGTTTGTTTTTGTTGCTATCTTGTTGCTATCCAATATATCCAAAATATAACATCCAAAATAACTATCCAAAATAACAATCCAGTAGTTAAAAAATGAGAGTTTTCATAATAACGACCTAGAAAAAAATTAATTACTTCGATTCAGCTAAATTCACAAAAATATATTTATTTGTTCAGTTTTAATGTTCTTCTATAAAAATGAGTTTTCTAAAATCAACAAACAAGTAGGATGTTTCTCTTAATCGAAATAGGGATTCCCATTGAAAAGATACGTAATAGTATTAACATTTTGACCTGTGAAATATTTAATTATTAACATATAAAATCTGTCTCCTGGAATCCCACAAAAAAATCCCCGATCTTTTGAAAACATATCTTTCTGAACCCGTGTAAAAAAATAATCCAGAAAAATAATTAAAAAATTGCTAAAAAAAAGAAAAATTACTAAAAATCCTATTGAAAAGATACGTATATATAACATTTGACCTGTGAAAGAAATATTTAATTATTAATTAACATATAAAAAAATCTGTCTCCTGGAATCCCACTAAAAAATCCCCGATACTCTTCATCTTTTGAAAACATATCTTTCTGAACCGTGTAAAAAAATAATCAAGAAAAATAATTAAAAAATTATTAAAAAAAAGAAAAATTACTAAAAAAAAAGAAATAAAATTCAATCAAATAAATCAATTACCTTTAATAGGTGCACAAAGTTATAATTTCTTTCAGAATAAAGCATTGTGTCCACATACTAGAATTTTTACCAGTAATATTAAACTGATGTCGTCAGTTAACCTTTTGTGATCCCTAAAAAATTTTTAAAAAACAAAATTTCATTGTGAGAATCAAAAAATTCCATTAAAAACATAGAAATTTGAAAATTTGAAGTGCTGGTTAAAACTGGAACTTATTTCAGCATAAGTTGGTGGTTTGACGTGACTTTTATGAAAGCGTAAAAAAATTTTTAGAGTCATCATTAGTCTTTCTACGTACTGATTATCACCAACCTCTCATACTCCCCCTCCATCCATTTTCTTCCTTCATATGAATGAAACATATAGAAAATTATATATAAATTAATTGTACTGATAACGCAGGGGAAAATGAAATAAACAGATTCATGTTTCAAAACAGCTTCCAACTGGTTTCTAAAAATTAAAAATAAGCCTTCGACTTTGTCTACAAAAAGCAGATTGTTTTGTTTTGATTTTTCAATTTTATTCCAACCAATGAAAACATTTTAAAATGTTTTTTATAATTCTAAAAATAATATATTATTACAAATTTTATTAGTTTTTCTATTGATAACGGTCATATTCTGCTATATAGGTCTGGTTGGTTACATTTGCCAAGAGTCGTCTACTTGTAAGCTTCGTCTGTACAACACTAGCTAGCTAACTGATCTAGCTAAGGGGCAAAGAGGTTCATTTCTCCTCTTTACATCACGATCATCAATCACTCTTTATAAATGTCAGATGTGTGTTGCTTTTTTAATCGATATGAAATAATTTTAAAGGCAGCTCAAACTGGATTTAAAACTGGTTTATTGAATTTTGAACTTTAGCGATTAATGGATTGAACACAATAATAATAAAGACAAAAATATAGGCGATATGAGAACAAAAGATTATTTATTTATTCGTAATTATGAATTTTGAGAGGTATTTTAAATGAATTTTATTTCCTATGTAGGG
>QOCX01000003.1:799336-846190 GCA_005959815.1 Sarcophaga bullata
ACATCATACATAAAAACAATCCTTAATTTAAATTTTATTGAGTATTTTTTAATTAATATTAAAAATATTTTACAAAATTTTCTAAATTTATTGAATTTGTACTACAACTTGTAAGCAATTTTGACTAAGATGAAAATTTTTTGGCAACATTTAATTAACTTTATTATATTTTCAATTTGACAAGCGACTATCTATCATCTTTCACACGGATTTCTTTATTCTATTCTCTGTATTTGAAAGGAGTAGATAGTGTTTTTCTATTTTCGCAAAATAAATGCTTGCTTGGAAATTATCATACTATTTAACAGCTAACATAACAAATAAATAGTTTTCGTTAATTCTTATTTATCATAGATGGAAGCAAACATAAAGTATGTATGGCAACATTTTATAATTTTCCTTCTTGCATATTTTGCTGCTATTAAGGAATCTTACTTTCACACACATTTCGTTTTCTAATTTCTGACAATTTAATTTACCACACAAACAGCTGTCTCTTAGTAAGGTGGTGAATTACTATTTTGGCAAGAACATCTTTTCTTGCTCATTTATTTAGTGTGCTGTGGGGAGAAGTGGTGGTCAGAGTTTAGGTTTCGGCAAAATCTCAAATTTCGTCTGCTGAAAATTATTTCCTTATTGAAACGCTGTAGCGTTAATGTTTTGTTAATAATTTATAATGTAGAAAATGAATTACTTTGTTTTGTAAAAAGAAAAACAAAGACCGATTATTGCTAGTACAAAACACAATTATACATAAGGAAACTCTCATTTATAAATTTTGACTGCGTAAGTAAATTGTTTAAATTATTGTATATTATTTATTAACTTGTTTATCATAACATTTCAAGTGCAAATTATTGGCTCCTCTATTAAATTTAAGTGGAAAGTAAAAGAGTTCTTTATTTTAAAGACAATCTAATAATACTACTCTACACTTTTGTTTACTTGTTTACTATTTACAGGACCGTGTGGTCATAGTCTTTCATTCTTTGTGCGCACAAAGTGCAAACGTTGCGACATTCGGTTTTTGTTTATTTTATATACATTTGTATATATGTATATCTCCATATATTCATTTACATTACTTAAATATATATCTTTCATATATATATGTATATATTTAGTAATTTGTATATTAACACATACAAATATTTATAATCTTTATGTTTATATTATATCGCATTCAAATATGGACATCATCTTCTCTATAATATTTAATTATGGATTTGGGTGACAATAACACCAAGTGTTAAAATATCATAAAAAATTTACGTTTAAGGAAATATTGTAGGAGCAGAGAATATTGTTAAGAAGATGTCTCTTTTAATAGTATTGTGCAAAACCGTCGAATATGATAACTTATCTGTGCAGACGCAACAGTTATTTATATAAAGTTTATTATTTTTTATGATATTTTAACAATATTTTTATCGTTTATTTTCAACGTACTGTGCCAATTAATATTAGGTTAGGTTACCTACGTTGAGCAGGAAAGTGTCATTTGCTTCATTTAATGCCAACGGATGCTAGGTCGTCTAGTTGATCACAATTGATTCTCCTCACGTAATAATTCATTTTCTTTTTCTAGATAATTTTTTCTGCTACAACATCTATAGAATATCCATCTTATAATTTTGCTGTTAGCAGACAGAATGATACTCTTTTGCTGCACTGTAAACCATTTCCGAAAAATTAGTTTGCTTTACATCAGCTTCCAAATATAGAACGAAATTTTAGAATTTTTTTATTGCTAAAAACGAAGGAATTTTTAAAAGTTCGTATATTCTTTCGATTTGAATAAGTTTTTAGAATTTATAAATTCTTAATTCTGAAATCGTAAAAACAAAATAATTCCCAACGACGCATTTATAATTGGCCAAGAAAACGAAAAGAGATAATTATGTCCAATATACATTTAATTTTTTAAATGCGTATGTACTATGTACATATGTACATACATACAGTAATACAGTTGATGTGTTTTATTTTTAAAATCTATAATTTTGATAGTTTTGCATGCTTATTAATGATGGATGATACAATAAAAGTTCACAAATGCAGTCGAATCAAAATATTTCTTATAATCAAATTAATGCAATTTAGAAATAAGAATTCAAATATTCTATCTATCTATTATATCTACTTCTAGAAATCTTGGATTTGAACAATAGCATCATTGCAAATAACTTGCATTCTGATTCTATAAATATTGTGATGTATTTTAAGATAATCAGTTTTTAAAGCCATTTGTTGATTAATTAAGATAACAACGTGTAATAAATATAAATTGTTCTAACTTTTTAAAAGTATTAATTTTTTCACATGTAAAATATAAATTTTACCTTATGGGTGACACCTGTTTTTATTATCTTTAAATATTAAAACTAGAAGGCATGTAGGAGTAGTAAATCTTACAAAACATACACACTGATTATTCTTTTTAGATAAGAAAAATAAAATAATTGCTTCATAACTTCTCAAATTTCTTTTCCGTCCGTATCAGTATTTATGAAAAATACATATTAATTTGAACACATTTTTCTTTTTTACAGTTCACAAAAGCACACTCTATAAAATGGATACTACAGAAACCATAGTGCCTGATGGAGGCTGGGGTTGGGTTGTAGTTGCGGCAGTAGCCTTAATTAATGTAAGTTTTTTTTTTTTTTTTAAGAAACAAATAATGAAAATCCTAAGCTTTTGTTAATTAAACAATTTGTATTTATCTAGATGACAAATCAATCTATATTGTCGGTATTTGGTTTGCTTTTTGTCTCCCAACTGAAAGAAATGCATCAAGAAACATTTACAGCGGCTTTGATAACAAATCTTAATAGTTTGACTATGAATTTTTCTGGCCTCTTCATAGGTCCAGCTATAAAAAGTTTTAAGCCCCGCAATGTGGCTGCCATTGGTTGTGTAATGGTATCATTTGGTCTTATGCTATGTTCCTTTGCTAGTCAAGGTTGGCACTTTATGATAGGCTATGGTTTTTTTGTAAGTTTTATTTTTTTATATTTATTTTGATTTTGATCAAATCGTCTTATACCTTTGCATTTTTTATTTAATTTTTTCAATTCAGGTGGGTTTTGGTTTGGGTTTGTTAGCACCCTCTACATTTATGGTCATCAATTCATATTTTTCCTCTAAACGTGGAAGAGCTGTGGGAGTTTCTATGGCTGGCACTGGTTTGGGTCAAGTTTTTATACCCCATGTGGTCAGAATATTTTTAGAACATTATGGTTTCCGTACAGCTGTTTTGGCCATCTCATTGTTGTCATTAACTGGCTTAATTGGCGCTTTCTTTTTGAAACCCTTAAATCTTGTCAAACATAATAACCGTCAACATTTAAAACTTATTTTGTCAAACCAGAACAAAGATTTGAAAAATGATAATTCCGTCATGGAAATAAAAATCGTTAACGCTCATGGTGCTGACGCTCATGATGAAAAGAATAAAAGCCTAGAACGTGCCCTATTAAATGACAATAATAAAGTGTATCAAGAATGTACAGAAAAAGTGGATAAAAGGGAAAAATTCTGCACAAAAATTTGCCAACGTTTGGTCGAGGCCATGGATTTAGAATTGTTAAAAGATCCTGTATTTTGGAGTTTAATTATAGGCATGGCCTTAGTTTATACTTCCGCCATTAATTTCAACATGATATTTCCCAGTTTTCTAGAGGTAACATTAGAAAATTACATTTTTTTAAACACTGCTAAATTATTAAATTTATAAATGTTTTCCCTTTAGTATTCTGTTGGTTTCTCGAAGCATACAACAGCTAGTTGTATGTCCATAATGGCTGGTGCCGATATCATTGGCCGTTTATTGTTACCGTGCATAACAGATAAATTGAAAATACCTTATCGTGTCATATTTTTATTGGGTACTGTGGGTCTATTAATATCTAGAGCAGGTAAGTTTCATTTAAATTACAAATTTCTTAATAAATATCAATCTTTTTTATTTGTTTTTTTATTTTAGCCATGGCCGAATCTGTTGACCTTACCAGCATTGTGGTAATGTCTATCTTTTCTGGTATGACTAAATCGGCTACAGTTTTAAATAACAATTTAACTATATCGGGTCATGTTAGACCAGAAAAACTACCTGGTGGTTTGGGTTTAAATATGATTTCTAAGGGTGTTTTGGTTATAACCGTGGGCCAATTATTGGGATGGGTTAGAGATGCTACTAATTCCTATGTCTTGTGTTTGCATGCTCAAAATGGTTTGCTGCTTTTGGTTATTGTTGTCTGGACACCAGAAATTTTCTACCGTTATCGAAAACATATAAAAGAGAAACGTTTAGCTAAACAACAGGAAATTATAGATGTCGAACAGTCTCAACAACAGGAAGAAAAGGAGAGGTGTTTGCCATCAACTGGTACAAAAGGTGACTGTTAGTTTCTCTTTTTTACTCAACCACTACTGCTGCTGGAGAAATAGAATATTATGCCTGATAGTTTTTAAGTAATTTTTTTATGATAAAAAATTAAGTATTATTAGTCCTTAGCAAAGTAATTGTAAGCCTGTGAACACAAGGGAAAGAGTGATATTGTTAATAATTCATTTTTAAGATATTTTATTTTCTTCTAATTAAGATTTTTACTAAAAGCAAACATATTTTTTATATTCTTAATAGAAATAAAATAAATAAAAAAATAATTGTAATTTAAACTACATGGATTTATCAGTAGAACAGAGTGTAAGATGTAAGGGTCAGAACTTTAACCGGATACCTGAAGGACATTTGTTTTTTGTCGATCAAACATATAAAACTTAAGGGCTTAAAAGTTAGTGAAACCTAGTCTAAATATCTGTACCCGTAAAATAACAATATGAACGATAAACAACAACATCGTTAGCCAGGAACAGCTTGTTACTACCTCGAATGCCTGGTTTCATAATAGGACTGTGGAAAATCAGATACAATTCAAAATAGAAATAGCAAGTGAAGCGTTTCAACAGCTATGAAATATGTTTCAAGAGAAATTAATCGGAGAAGAAGAAATTATTTCCGTTAACATTCAAATCAATTACTTAAAACGAAGTGCAATCAAAAGCATCCATTAGGAATATATTATTGGAATTAATTTTTTTATACAAAATTATTTACCTTTATTATAAAGTTATTTAAAGTAGAATTTTACGCAAATTAATAGAAAAATACGATGCTTTTTTATTCTCCAACAACAACTGGCTCTCCAGTGATCGTGTTATAGAAAATTTTACGTTCAATACCATCTTCATTAATAACACCAATACGTACTACACCGCCAGAACTGCCGTCGTGGTAGATGGCATGACCCACAGCTAAAAAAAAAGAAAAGTAAAAAGGAATATAAATTATTATAATTTATCATTTTAAATGAAATAAATAGTAACGACTAATATTTGGTATAGAATAAACCAAATAATAATAAGACTAATAATAACACTTTAAGCAATAAAAATCTTATAAGATACACAGAAATTAGAGCTGCGAGAGAAACTCTTAAAATAAAGTTTATTGTTCTGTAAAATTTTTCATTTATGTATGTCGGCCGACTTTAAGAAACTAAAAAAACACTTACCCTTCTTTACAAATTCAATACATTCATCCTTCTTCATATTGGGCTTAAAGAATTCACGAACAAAACCATAAATATAACTCGAACCGGAACCGCCGATAGTGACGGGCTCACGTTTCAACATGCCTCCCAAGGGAATGGAATATACCTGACCACCATTCTTTTTATCCCAGCCAGCAACAATAATACCAGCCACCAATGAATCTCTGTAGTTGTAGCAATAATTACGGAATTCTGAAGCAGCTTCAGCAACTAAAGGTTCTTCGCCAGTTTGATTTTCATGGTAGTTTAAAGAGTACGCCACAATGTCGGCAATAGCTTGTGTATCTGCAGCGGATCCACTGCGACAACAATAAATCTTATCCGTAATGCGAGTTAATTTGTCAGTAACCCTATTGGCTACATAAACGCCGGTACTGGTACGAGAATCGGCACCAATCACCACACCGCCATCAAATTCCACAGCCATGATGGTGGTCTTTAATTTAGAGATATACAATTAAAAATATTTTTTCAGAACTTCTAAAATGTTACACTTACACCAGTGCTGTGGGCAGCATCCATCCAATTGTCACCGAAAACCATTTTAGTATATATTGTTTAAAACAAAGATTTTATAAAGTTAGTAGAAAAAATTTGCGATATCCCTAAATTTCTTGCAAAATGACTTGAATGTTTCTTGCCTGTTCTTATTATGCTTTGCAATTCATAATGAAATGATATCTCTATGCAAGTCATTTGTCAGAGTTACCAAGAAATAGCTGCAGAAATAAATAAAATTATAAAAAACGTAATTATTAATTTTACTTCCTAATGAATTTATAAGCACTAGCTAATAGATATCTTATCTCTAGACTTAATATCAAAATTATAATTCACTCGAATCTGCTTAAATTGAAATTATTTTAAAACCTTTTCAAAGGCATAAACATTATATGCAATCTGGCAGTCTCTCGTTGAATTTGACATGTTTTGTTTATGGCAAGGTAAACATAACCTTATTTTAGTTTTTAAAATAAAATTGTTTAATTTTTTAAAGCAGTAATACATTTATTTAAACATGGCTAACATAGCCCTTAGTGAAGCTGAGAAAACATTTATTTTACACGGTGTTGAGGTATTTATATTCTATTCAAGTAAAATTACAATTCTACATTTACAATTTTGTTATAACAGGAAGATTTCCGCTGTGATGGTCGATCACGTCGAGACTATCGGCCAATGGAGTTAGAATGTGAAGTGGTTAACAATGCTAGCGGTTCGGCAAGATTGCGCCTGGCCAATACAGATATATTAGTGGGGGTTAAGTGTGAAATAGACAAACCATCCGCATTGTTTCCAAATCAAGGAAAAATTGAATTTTTTGTGGACTGGTAAGTACGACATAACACATGTAAGTTTTCGACAATAATCTAACTCGTTAACATCTTTTATTTCAGTTCTGCGAATGCTACACCAGAATTTGAGGGTAGAGGTGGTGAAGAATTGGCTTTAGAATTATCAGACACTTTAGCTAACGCATATGAGTCTCCCCTAGCGTTTGATTTGAAGCCTTTATGTATACTGCCCGGTCAACAATGTTGGAAGCTTTATGTAGACATATTGGTAAGTATTTAGTTAATTATCTAATGATGAAAAATTTTAACAAAATTTAAAGATTTTAGAATGTGGCGGTAATTTATTCGATGCTGTGTCTTTGGCAGCCAAGGCAGCCATATTCAATTGCAAAATTCCAAGAGTAACAGCAGCTTTATTAGATGCTGGTGAGGCCGAACTGATCATAAGTGATGATCCTTATGATTGTACACGCATACAAATAGAAAATATCCCTATATTAGTAACAGTATGTAAAATTGGGGATTGTTGTTTAGTGGATCCTTCTGCTGAAGAAGAAGAATGCAGTACAGCCAGTCTTGTAGTGGCGGTTTCCAAAAGAAATACCAAAAGTATTATTTTATCTATTTTTGTTTATATTTTAAATATAACTGTTCATTTTTCTAGGCTATGTTTCCCATACACATACAGTTGGTGGTGGTTCGCTACACAAGGACACAATGTACAATTGTTTAAAGTTAGGCATGTCAGCCGCTGATCACTTGAACAATGCTTTAATGAAGGCTCTAAAATTAGAAGAAAGTCGTGTTGGTCCCAAGAGAAGGGAAACTGTTGGATTTTTGAAATGATTTTTATGTGAAATTGTTATTTTGATTATTTTAACCAATTTAGTACGTTGAAGTTTTATTAAAAAAAAGAAAAATATGTTTCGTAAATATTCAACTAAACGCTGCACTATTATTTTTATTATTATGACTAGTTACGTTTTTTGGTCTGCTTATTAGACGACGAAGATTTCTTTTCTTTTTCTGGTTGTTTAGCAGCGCCACTAAATAGTGAAGTAAACATTTCACTTATCTCCGGCATTTCATTATTCATTTTCGGGAATTGTATGTTTTCTAATTCCTTTTTAGTCTCGGGATCATTAATCATTTTTGGTAAAACCAGCATTAATAACAAAGGCAAGACCATCATTAAAACCATTGGACTGAATAGGAAATCGGTGATCTTTTGAAATTAAAAATTAAATTTATTATCGTATACAAAGAGATAATTTTAAAACATTTACCTTCCACTGCTCGCGAGTTTGGAAATATTTAAATCTGGTCAAAGCCTTCAATTTCAAAGGATATGGCACTTGTAAGATCTGTGCAGGTTGCACGTAGTTCACCTTGCGAGCACGAAATTTGCCCTTAGGATTGATTTCAACCCGTATGGGTTCATAGAAATAGTCAGCATTATGTACTTCTACTACATAGCTGCCAGAAGGAACTGAGCTAATGACAAAAGAGCCATCTTCTCGAATGAAACCTTTGTATTCGCCACCATTAATTGTTAAGTGCGTTTCCGTCTGCCATTTATTATTATTGTTTGAATTTGCAGCATTCGGATTGTAGCTCATGCCCATTTGAATTTCTGGAGGATAAACTTTGCCCTCAATGGTATATAAACCAGAAACCTCATCCTTAAAAAACAAATTTAATTAAAACATTCCAAGCAATTTGATTGAATCATTTCTTACTAATATTTCATCTTGTATCATTTCAGCTTTAGTTAAATATTGTAATGAACATAAGGCTAAAAGCCCTATTAATAATTTGTTGAACATATTGTGTTTTAAATAAACTGTAAATTTTTTTATTTAATTAATTAATAATACGTAAAACAGAATTTTCTCACGAGTCAGATGTTTTTTTCTACACTAACTGATGTCAAAAAAGAACAGTGCAGTCATACGTTTTTAAAAAGTAATACCAAGTTTACTTTCAATTTTGAATGAACAGGGTTGTAAGCTCAGAAAGATAGGCTTAAACAATTAGCTACCAGATGTTTATAATAACGCTAGTTTTTTAAATATTTGATTTCTAAATTACGTATTTCAAGCACACTGCAAAGTATAAGTGCTATAAAATAAATACTATGCAATCGTTAAAATGAAGCAATTTAAAGTAAAAAAAAAATTAATAATAATAGTAATTAAATAAACAATTTTTGGTCTTAAGGTATATAAAATTCCATAAAGCTATTCTTATATACGAGTGTGTAAACAACCACGACTTGGAATTGTATTGACTATTTTACTATTCAGTAACGATTCGCTTATGAAATCCCGTTAAATGAAATTTTGTTTTGAATGAGAATTAAGGTACCCTCAAATAGAATTGTGGATGTTTAAGCGATTTCTTGTGAAATGTTAAGCTCATCGCATATCCAAAAAGTACGGGATTCATTTTTGCTACATCCGGAAATATGATAATACAGCTATAGCTTTTTTAATTGTTTTGTTAAGTTCAATTTTTAAATAATAAAATTTAGTCTGGTTCTGAATTGTTTGTTGATGATATTTGCACGTTTAATCATAAAATAACGTCGAAAAAGATTAATAATTTTAAGTTTAGTTAAAATAAAAGCCCTGAAGTGTGCTAAATGTTTAGTTAAATTAAAATGATAACAAAATTCAATAACATTGATAATCAAGTATTGAAAATGTAAATGTTAATATAATTTAATGGCAAAAAATATCGTTATTTTTAAATACATCGATACGAAGAGCTATTTTATAACTGAAGTAAACATACGCACCATTCCACCTGTTGTATGGCTCAGTCAAAGCCAGTATCTGTATTAAAAATGTAAATCATAATGAGATAATACCATTGTGTTTGTAATGTCACATACAAGATCTGTATGTGTGCGTTAGAATGAAGTGCAGAAACTGTGGAAACGTAACGAACATGTGATTGTGAGAAAAAATTTATTTAAAATGAAAACGAAATTAACAGAAACCAAAAACAACTACTATAAAAACGTGATTAAACAATAACAATAAGCAATGTAAACTATGTGTAAAAAAACTGGAGAAACAACATTAAATAGGAACGTACTAAATGAAAAGGAAACTCTTTGCAAACATCAAAAATAAATATTTGTTAGTGGTTACTCGCTAGTCTATAAAACTAACAATGACTGACCAACAGAAAAAAGAGAGTTACCGATGCATATTTGTGTGCGTAAGTATCAACCAGAGTTGGAAATTTAGATTTCTTTTTGATTTGACTTCAATAGGAAAGTAAACATTTAAACAAGAAATGGAAAAATAATATTTAGGGCAAGACCTACCATTCTAGCAACAAATATTAAAAAATTAAAAAAAATTAATTAAATTGTTCATTCTAGATAAGAAACATGTCAATCATAATTCCAATCGGAGATATTTTCTTAAATTGTAACAAACTATCTCTTTTATGTTAAAATTTCACACTCGAAACCACTTATACCAACATTACCAACTCTGATGTGAGTACACCACTACACATACATGAGCTGCTTAATAGCACAATCCAACACTCCTCTCCTAAGACGCAACCAACCAACATTAGGTTAAAACATTACAAGTATTACCAACATTGTTCAGTTGAGTGCGGTCTGGTGTTGGCGATGGTTGTGATTTAACCGAAAAACATAAAAACGTGAAACGGGTGTTATAAATAGAAATTATAAAAGAAAACGATTAGAAAAACTAATTCCATTTGAATATTAATTAAATAAATTAATATATAAATATATTTACATATTTTTTTAGTATAAAGTGGTGTCAGGTGCTGTATGAATAAAAAAATATGTTTTAAATTAACACAGATTAAAAATATTTAAATTTGTATGAAAAAACAAACAAAAAAAAAAAATGAGAAACGCTTTTGTCTTTATAAAAACTATTGTGTGTTAAACTTGCGCATTACGTTGATTATAAATTTCATTTACGCACACCTCTTTTAAAGAAAGTCTTTTCTTGGTTTTATTTTGTCTGCCACAAGCTCACGAATAAAACAACTATAAAATACTTGACATTTTTTGCCATTTTTCTTTATAATAAAGTAGTATAAATGTTTGGATTTGCAATTATTGCTGCCATTGCACATGGCTCAAAACACAAAAAAAGTGAAAACCTGTCAAAACAAGAAACATAATAACAAACGTTTGGAACGAGACACATTTCAAAACAAGTTTATTTTTAAAGAAAAACAATTCGAAATATTTCTCTTACAGACCCGCTGCACCACTAATTTCTTAAACGACGACCGAGCAATCGACTCACACACTTATAACCAACTCAATGACATCCATATGAACAAATAATAACAAGTCATCTATCTCATCACGCTCTGAGAAGTCTAGTGAGATAATTTAAAAAAAAAAAAAAATCGTAAGAAAATACCGTAAAACTGGTTATTGTGTTTCTTCATTGATGCTGATTTTTAGTTTGTTTTTCTTATTCAGCAATACTCGACTCTCAATGATGTCAGCTCTTTATTACGATTTTTTTACTGATTTATTAATGAAATTTGTGAAAATTAATTTTATTATTTTATTTATAATTTAATTTTGATTGCAATACTATGACTAGACGTATAAGACGAACACCTGCCAACTATTGCATTTGTAATAAAATGTTTAATCATATCGAGAATGTACTAGAAATATGTACGAGTATGTATTATTGCCCGTTGCAAAATAATTTATTAAGGGATTAAGTTAAGAAATTGTTATATTCGCGGCATAAAAAGTAATTAAATCATTCTAATAAAATAAGGTTGCACTTTTCTCGTAATGGAAACTTGTCCTCACATTTGAAGTTTTTGTTTGTTTAGAACTTTTAGATAATCCTCTAAAAGCTTCAATACCCTTGTATATTTTATTCGACTTAATAAATTTTAAATTGCTATTAAAATCCTATATAAATCATCTATTAATTCTACTCTTCTCGCTTACTTGGTGTATATAGTTGATCTATGAATTATTTATTAAATTATTATTAAATGTTGTTATTGAACCAACAGTTAAAATACCTAAGTATTGTCCACTTAATTGCAAGTGCGACAAGCCACTCTGACCATAAAATCTTGCAAAATTTCTAGTATAAGAGTATTAAACGAAACCGATGTTAATAATATTAGTTAATTGGTATGTTATAGGTTGTGGTTGATGCTGAAGGCAATAATACCAATAACAACAGTTGATTAATAAACTGGTTTTTATAACTCCGAAAAAAAACAAAACAAAATTGACACTGAATACTTTAATACCAAATAAATTTTTAATATGCTGTTAACGTTAAAGTTTTATAAGTTTTTATTAAAAACAAAAATTCTAATATTCGCTACACCATACATACAAATTGACTTATTAAAAATCATAACAATAATACTCATACGAGAATTTTATTATTTAAACAAATATAATGAATGTTTTATTATAAAGTATATTAAAATTATAAAGTAAAAAATGTTGGAGAATCTATTTAGAGTGTTACGCAAAAATTATAATTTTATAAGGGAAAATGTTCAAAAGTTGCCGTTTATATAAGAAAACTTACATACTCAACTGGTTATTACAGCAGTTTAGTTAGTATTACAATCTAGCTTTTCACACCACTCATGTAGTATGTGTTAATTTTATCCATGAGTGGCGGGACCTACAATTTAATATCGACTCCGAACCACAGATTTGAAAGACTTTGCAATCTTTCTGAGTTTTTGCCAGAGGACTGTTGAGAAAAATCGCATTTAGAAATCGAGAGACTTTCCTTAGTAAGTCAAATATTCTTTTTATCAGAATAGACCCAGTAAGGGCCACTGTCAACGTTTGAAAAATTTTGACCATTATATCGGGAAAACATCGCCAATCGTATCGAATTATCGTTATCTATAAATAACAAAGAAGCTAAACGTTTTTCTTTATTACACAATAATTATTTGTAATATCACAGGTATTAATCAGGTATTATTGAGATTTTATCGATAGTAGACAGCTCTTGAAATTTTTATATTCTAAGATTTAATTATCAGCTATTATTCAGTTTTTGCTTTTACACTTGCTTAATAAATGCCCTTTGTATATAGATAGCAAAAAAAAGGGTAAAACCCTGTCTGTTTCATTAAATGTTAAACAAATTAACAAAATGTTTCTGTTTGTTTTTCTTATTAATGAATTAAATAACATATAAATCAAATGCAAATTTTAAAACACTTTATTGATCCATAATATGGTAACACATTTTGAAATCGACAATTTAAATCTATTTTTACTTCACTTAAAACACCAGACGACACACATATTTGTAATAGGTGCTGCATGGAGTTTTTCATACTGACACCAAACACCATCTTAATGATAGAATTAGTCGAATCTTTACGGAAAGTAACGGAACGTACATTCGATTCTAGCATATAAAAAGCAGTAAGAACGGTTACTCATAATAACCCTAATGGAATTTCGGTAAGCGTTTGCATTATGTTCGTATACAATAAACTAACGTACGTTTCGTTGTGTTCCGTAAATGTTCGGCTAATTTTAGCTTCACGTTCGTTAGGGCAACATGTTTGGGGAAAACTCGATATGGAGCGAGAGCAATATTTCTGCACGACTTTATAATATATACAATACAATACAATACTTTAAACGTAATTTAGAATAGCAACGACGTTTAAATTCAAATTCCAAAATGCATTTGAATCATTAGTAAATGACTGTGTTATTGTTTTATTTATTTCTTCTTTTTTTAAGTGCATAAGTGTGTTGAAACCTTTAAAAATAAAAGAAATGCGTTAAATCCATAACAAAAAAAGAAATTTATTTAAAAATAAAGATGCTGTTAATTTTTTGCTTTTTAAAGTTCATTCACCTTAAACTGTTCACAGGTTCAAATGATATTTGATCGTTAAGTTTTTGTTTCTTCTCATAAATATGCTAAAAATACGAAATTTAAGACGATGAGATATATTTTCAGGCTAAAATTAAAGAAAGAGGCCGAAATCATATTCATTAAAAATCTCACATGAAATTTTAAAAATAATTCAAAAAAATTGAAAAGTTTGCAGAGACTGAAAAGACTTTAAAAATATCCAGAAATGGAAATATTGTCAAAAAATGTATATTTATGAAATAAGTTTTATAAAATCTTGTTATATTATTATATATAACAAATAAAACAAAAGAAATTCATTTTCTATAGTATTTTGAAGATCAATTATTACATTTAGCAACATTAACAATTGCAGTTAACAAATAGTAAAATTTACTTAAAAAGCTAAAAAATATATATAAATTCAATGAATGTAAATATCAAATGTACGTATGTACATGTTCGACATTTTTTTATATTCAAATGCAATGGGCAGCAAAGCAAACAGTCAGCCAAAGCTACGTTGACTTTAGTAATTATGGATCTTAACTGGGTCAAATATTTTACATTTATTGCCACAATGACAAGTTTTCAAAGCTACAACCACGACAAAAAAAAAAGAAAAAACGAACGCACTTGGCAAATCTTATCGTCCGTCTAAGCCAACAATAGCACTGTAGTAACCTATACAAAAAAAAAAAAAAAAAAAATTAAATAAAATTACTGACAAAAATAGTGACCAAAAATAATTCTTACATAAAGCAATTTTTATCTGTAAAGTATGGTTTTATAAGGCTTTAAAACTTTAAAATAAATTAAAAGAAATATATTTTTAATATTAATTCCGTTACGTTCTGCAACACAACATTTATTAAAGATTAAGAATAGCTTTTAATGGAAAAAATAATAGATTTCTTCTTATTATACATTAAATAAAATGAATAGAAATTTAATCTATTGTTAGACTACTGTCACAAAGCAACGCTCACCCGCTATCGTAGCGCGAATTACGAGTTTACGAAAATGAAATTCGCGTTTCAAAGATTCTGTGTTATAAGAGATCTGTGACACTTTTATTCGAAAATTAATTAAAAAGGTCATGTAATCGTATATTTTGAGGAAATAGATATGTATGTATGTACATATATATTATTTAAGTAAATAATACAGATTTTTATTCGGTCTATTGATTCTAACATTTTTCAAAATACCCTGTATTTAAGTAAAGAAAATATTTAAAAGAATTCTTAGAATTGTACAACTTTATTAACCTACAATTATTGAAAATAATACCCTGTTTACAAGAAAATATAACATACTTGTACATTTAAAACATCACCCACCCACCACCTGTAAAAGGAACCTAACCTATTTACCTATTTCTTTAAAGAACAATTTCCTGATTGCGTGTCCCTATAATGAAAATTAAACATGAAAAAGGAAAAAAAAAGAATCCCAAAAAAGTGGTCACACTGACCGCAACATATTAATAATACTTTCAATTCTTTATGATTTGCGTTTTTACGTTAGTTTTTAACAAAACACTAGTACCTGAAATTCCGTCAATCTTAAAGAATACAAATAAAAAATAAGTAATTTATGATTTGTATTCATATTCATTGATAGTAGGGTTTTACCCACATTAACAGTTTAAAGCTTAAAACAAGTTTTGTTCTTATTCAATACAAATTCGTTTTTTCCACAATGAAACAAAATTATGACGCATATTTTCTTTGAATTTGAAAATGGGCAACAGAATGTGAATGAAAAGTATATAAAAAAATTTATTTAATAAATTATTAATACGATATATAAATAAAAAAATATATACTATTTTGTTTGAATTCATAGGATTTTACATTATAAAACAAATTGGAGTCAAGCCTATTTACAAGGTTAAATTTGAAAAAAAAAAATCGGAGCCATCGTTAGCTCAACTGAAAGGTTATGCTAAGCTCTGAACGGACAGTCATAAAAATTTTCTTATTTGTTGGAGATGTCGTATTTCATGGTATTGAATGGTCGTTTGAAAATTGTTTATAATATTACAATTTGGATTAAAAACGTTTGTGTTCGATTGACATTGCGCGCCCATTTGTAATTGCAATTGTTTAGAAATCCCAAACAAAAAACACTATCACTGCGGTAACGAACCCAATACAATAAAAATTCTTAATTTAAATGAAAAATGTCAATGACAATTTGTTAATTAACTAAGAAGAAAAGAATAATCAAATTAATTACTATACTGTTAAAAAAAACAATAGATTTTTAATTTTTTTATTTTAAATTCATCAACGAATATTAGAAAAAATATTTTTAAAATTTTCACTCCCTACCAATGTTTCTGAGATACTAGTATTTGTCCGGTGTTGCATGTTTGAAAATTAAATGTTTTTCTTAATGTACTTTACGAACCTTTGTTTGTTGTTGTGATTTTCAGAAAAAAATACTTGTAAAATACTTTGTCAAACTTCACGTTCCAAAGCTTAAGCACATTCCAAACTATTTTTGGTCTTCATGCTGGTTTATGAATATTAATAACAAAAGAAATTAAAATTGTTGATTATTTTCGTTTTCAATTGTTTTATTTATGAGAGGGAGCGGTAGTGGTGCTGTAATTAAAGAAACCTTTTTGGTAAATTTCAAAAAAAAAAATTTCTTTTTATAATTTCACTTTTTAAGTATTTCATTTTTTATTTTCTCTGCCAATAATCCTTAAAACAGTCAAAAGAAATTTAATAATTTTTAATAATAAATAAATGAATGAAAGCTAAATTTTCTAAATTCTCAAAATTTGATTTCATAAATTAGTAAAAAATGAAAAAAGTAGATAGTTTTTTGACTTAAACTAATTTAAAAATCTAGAAACGGAAGTTTAATTATTTCATTAAAATAAATCTTAATTATTTTTAGTTTTATTATGAAATAAATTAAAATGATAATAACAAACAATTGTTAACAATGTCAAGACAACTGAATGCTTTAGCAAAATATAAAAAAAATTTTATTCATTTAGTTTCAAGGTTCTTTAAAAACGTAAAATTAAAAACTAAAAGCAAATAAATGTACACAAATAAAATGAAATATTTTATAGGCTAACACCCCTAAAATTATAAAAAATGTAAAATCGTTTTAGAAAAAAAAAAAATATTAAAATTGCTTAAATTTAAAAAATAAAATGTATTGGAACTTTAAATTCAATTTGTTGTACATTTCTTACTTCAAATAATTACAATTCATTAGCATTTCTCAGTTAACTTGTCAATTAAATAGCAAAAAAAAAAATTCGTGAAAAAACGTTTAAATTTTGAACTTTTTTAAATTTAAACTTCAAGGTAAACATTCTAAAAAAAACATAATAATTGTATAGTGTTTGAAACAACTTGTATATTAGTTTTATTTTTCCTATAAACACCGTAGGCAGAAGTTTTCTTGAAATGTAGACCACTTTGGGATTGTAAACACACCAACCTGTAATCGTAAATGCGGGCGATAAGGATTATTTTATAATATTTGTAATGGTGCACCGTTCTAAGTGAAACAAAGTAGTTGTCAAAATCACTTTTTCGACTAAACTTCAATTAGATTACCTTCTATACGCGCAATAGAAATATAAAGTTTTACCATCACATTTACTTTGTGGATCAAGTTCGGTGGAATCCTTATCTAAATAGTACAGGTTCTACTCAAGACTAATATAGCCATTGGGTTAGAATCCAACTCAGTAGATAATTTAGTTTGAAGCATAAACACACCTATGCTCACTTCCGTCCAGGCGGTTATCCTAAATAAGCCGGATACTCATACCATATGCTTAATATCTTAGCCAGTTCGCTGGCCTACATATTAAAGGTAAAGCTCAATTAAGTCCATTATTGACTAATTCAATCTACTGTATTTAAGAATGTGTTGTAATAGCATTGATGGATATCATATTCTCAAAATAGGATAGGAAATACGTAATCAATAATCAACTTTCCTGGCAAAAGACACAAAGTCAGCAAATATTTCATTTTAATTCTGGAAAGTTTGTCTCTAGCTGGTCAAAGTAGAACTATTGCTTGAAAGTATAATATTCTTAGAGTAGTCGCCGTAGGTAGTGTGTTGGCTTATTAGACGAAAGACCAGGGTTCGAATCCCCGGTCAGACATCCAAAACGAAATATGAAAAATATTTCTTCGGCGACTTCCTCTCAGCAGATTTCTGGCAAAAACTGAGAATAAAAATAAGTGGTGTGAGAAGCTAGTTCATAATCGTGACTGAGGGGTTGTAATGGCCAATTATGTATGTATGTATGTTCTAACCATGACTAGTTAAGCCGAGAATTTCAAGTTGAACATTAGATCAGCATTAGCTCTCATTTCTTTCGTAAAAATGACAAACAAACTTGTTGTACTGTTTTATTTTAGAAACTATCTTTAAAGTATGAGCTTATTTAAGCTAAATTTAGAAATTTTTATCATTACGAAAAAGTATTTGCTACAGATATTGGAAAATTTCTTTTACGTCTTTCATCATATTCACTTATTGCCTTCTTTATTAGTGTACAAATTAATTCATAAATTGCGTTGCTTTTTTCTTTATTTCTGTTAATGAATTGTTTTAAAAGACGGATTTAAGACATACTTATATCCGTGTATTGTGGCTAAAACAGCTTTAACCGAAATTCAAAACAATTTTAAGCAATTCCTTTTCTTTGCACCACATCATGCACGGGTACTTTCATAAATACTCTACATTTACTTTTGGTATACATACATATGTATATAGTATGTACATACATACAGACATAATAACGTAAAATATTACGTTATTCATTCGTTATACAAAACTAAAAAAACTATTACATTGATCTTTAAAAATTCGGTTTTTTTTTCTTCGATTTAATATTTGAACTTGAAATAGTCTAGTAATAGTAATTATTATTATTATTATTTACGAATGTTGTTTATTCTCTTTCTAAAAAAAAGAAACAATAAAAATTAACAATAACAAATGTTAACATTTTTATATACATACATACATATATACGTTTATATATTTAAGAATATTTTTATTAAAGCAAAATTAATAAACGCAAGAATATTTTTTTTCTCTTCAAGTAGGTGTTAAATAATATGAATTACATATTTTTTGTTTTTTAAATATTATATTAGCTAAACAAAAAACCTGCTTTTCTTAACGATTTCCTACAAAATTTGTACGGGTATGTACATACATATATACATATATATTGTATAAAAAGGAGAATTTTTTATTTTGCTAAAATATTTTTAAGTTACGATATTAATCATCGCGATAACAATGATTATAATTGAATTGAATTGTTTTCGATTGAATCGATTCTCAATACTGTGAGAATTAAAACAAAAATAAAAACAAAAACAAAAAACAATAATATTGTGCCTTTCACCGTTTTTAATAAGAACTTGTTATATTGGGATTATTAGATAAATACACTGAAAAATAATTTCAATTATTAAAGTTTATACCATCAACCAGCCTCGTCTTAAAACAAGCTAAGCAAGTGGTGCCGCTAGGCGTCTAGGTATTATTTATTAGGTGGTGTCAAACATTGAATCAAGATGAATGATAGTAATCAAAAATACTTAGTGAGAGAACGATTTGAGTTTGTCACTCCTGTTGTAGCAGGAGTTGTGTTCCTTACACTGTGTTAAGAAGTTAACTGGTTTGTAAGTTAAGTTTAACTAGATTCAGTACGTTATTATGCTATCACTGACTTCAGCACTCCTAATAAGCTATGGAGATATATACAGCTGAGCAGTAGACAATGGGAGAACCAAGAAACTATTTGCATTCGACAATAGAACGAGACACTGCGCTATTGAAAAAATTCCGTTTGCGACACCATAATTACTACAGTAGCTGCCATGATATGGAGGACGCGGAATCGGTACAATACGGTACAACAGACGTCTTCGATTTTTGAGAGACAGTACGTTTGAAGATCTGGGCATGATGGAGAACGTGCCACTGAGAGAACTGGAGCTCGGAGTTTTTCAAGCCCACCACTAACGGATCATGACTAGGGGGTTTGTTTAGCACTAAGTAACGGAGTGAACTTGTCTATGAACGACAAACTACACGCTAACCTACACTCAAAATTCGCTCATAGTTACTTTATACCTGTGTTTTGAAAAGTACTCCCTACAAACTTTATCAAATGTTTATTTTCATATTTTACTTTGAATTCAAATAAATTTAAATATTTCGATTTGACACTAACGGATATGAAATATATTTAATTTATAATTAATTGTTCTGCTTTAAAAGCACATTAAAACATACATACATATATTTTATAACTTAAATAATGTTACAATTGTTTAAGAGGTTAAAGCTCTAAAAAAGTGAACGTGTAGGTTGGTTGTAGCGAACCAAGTTAATGTTTTATTAAGTTTTTGATTGTAACCTTGATATTGCATGAATTGAATACATATTAATAATGGTGTTTTCCGGATACATATTGTAATTTTTTAGAGGTAAATTCATGAATGATTCATTTCTTCTGTTCTTATAAAAATGTATACTTTGGTTGCGTGAACAAAAAACTGAATCAGAATATAAGGAAAACCCCGTTCTCTCTCTCTCTCTCTCTCTCCATCTCCCTCTTTGACTGATCATGCAGTTAGCTTACAAAATTTTATGTTTTAAGATTATTAAACCTTTTTTGTAGCATTAAAAGAAGGAACTGTGTCTGTCAGCTGTTAATGCATAAAAAAAACCGCAAACGACAAGTGTTAATGAATCATTTGCCATTAGTTGCTCTCCTTTTTTGGTGATTCGTTTTCATTATTTAAAAAGCTAAATGATGTAAAACATTTTTGTTTAAACATTTCTAATAATGAACAGTGAAGTTTGGTTACTGAACAGTGTAAAATTTTTTCCTCCATACCAGTTTAATTTGTTATCTTTTCTTGGATGGCTGCTGCATTTGACAAAACTTTTGGTACCAGTAACTACAACTTGTATTGTATTATTGTAACACAACTAAATTTAGTAAATATGCACAGTATGA
This sequence comes from Sarcophaga bullata, assembly GCA_005959815.1. Lineage (NCBI taxonomy): Eukaryota > Metazoa > Arthropoda > Insecta > Diptera > Sarcophagidae > Sarcophaga > Sarcophaga bullata. Next base: position 820,191 of record QOCX01000003.1, read on the forward strand.
AGTAGCAAAACACTATTTTGAAAATAAAAAAGAAATATTTTCCTGATAATGAATGCTGTCGCTAATTATTAATGTTACCATTATGATACACACATTTTTTTCTGTTTCTCTTTCAAGTGGAACTACAGACATTATTAAATGACTTTTCTTTTCTTATTTCCTTTTCTTTTTTTTATTTGTAAATGTAAGGTACGTTTGTCATCATTAAATTAGTTTAATAAAAAATATTTTTAGTTTTACTGCTGAATATGATCAAATATATTTCACATTTGTATTCTGTTTTGACAAAGAGTTACAAGCATGAGGTCATAAACTTTTCTGCGAGATGGCTTAATAAAATATTGAGTTTGTTGAAATTCAGGAGTTCTCCATTAACAGGAAAATCAAAAATTAAATCAGAAATACGAATTTTCTTCTTAATAGCCAATAGATATGATTAAGTGGAGCTGTGAATATATTTTTGAGATATGAAGCTGCTTAATACCTAAGTTATCATAAATTTTTAGAAGCAACCATAAGATTGGCAAATATAGCATGTAGTAAATAAAAGGTCATACGGCCCGAAATTGTACTCCATCAGTACTATTATTGACTGACTGCACATACAGATTATCCGTGTGGTATTATAAGCGAAAAATAGAACTCAGTATTAATGCAACATAATTGATTGATTGTTCTGTTCTCTAGTTGCAAAATAATAGGCCTTATAAGTTATGAGGATTTGCTATGTTTAAATATATAAAACCTAAAAAAAAATGTCTAGGAAAAGTCATGTCAAGACGAAGTATTTTCTAACTTTTTTGTCTGACAACTAAAATAAACTTCTGCAAGACTTCTCTACGAATAGTGAAATGCCGTAGGCATAGTTGGAATGGAATTTCTTGGCCTCAATCAGAGCTGTCTGTTCCGTCCCTTTCAACAATATGAGTCTTAAGATTCAACAATGCTACTTAATAGATTTTGTTAGCTCCCTAGAAAACTAGTATTTTTGAAAGAGCGTAGACTTTGTTCTTTTTTTTATTTCCTTTCAACAATTCATAAGCTTTCCTTTCAATTCCAAAGTAAGAAATAAAAATTTAAAACCAAAAACTAAGTGCATATTGTATCTTGAGACCCACGGTTAAGCAGTCTTTTTTAATATCACATACAATTAGTTATGCCATGTAATTAAAGCTTTTATACACGAAAAAGCCTTATATATATACATATACATATATACATACATGTGTGTTTATATAGAGGAACATTTGAGCATGCGTGTCCTCTGTTTTTCTGTTTTTTTTTCTTTTTGTTTTTTGTCATGCCACTACTATATCTTTTTATTGCGTTCTTGACTTCCATTCCAATTCACAAGAAAATCTTTACATAGAAACTGTAACTGATAATAATGAAAAGACAAATACACATATACATATACAGATGATAATATGTATCATAAAACGGTACTCAATTATTTGATCAATTTAAACAACTAAAAAATTAAAACACAAATAAAAAGAGAGATGCATTGCAGTTTTAATATTTTTTATTTTTTTTTTTTATTGGTAACAAATTTTATACTTATTTTAATTTTTTTTTTAATTTTCATTTCATTTCTCTTTTCAGTTGAACGTACATGTCATAGCGAAAAGTGAATTTTATTTTTTTTGTCTTTAAAATCATTATAATGGCCAAACAAAATTACAACAACAACCACAAAAGAAATTCATTTATCTCCACCGTTTTTATTGCTTTACTTAAGTTAACATTGTGGCTGCCACAGAGCTTAACACTACCACAGGGTGCACCGGAAACGATATGTGACACAATGTTACCTTTTCATGGTGGCGGCATATTGCCCTCAAATGCTGTCCCACCATTTCGAATAGAAACATCAGCAGCCACCATAGGCCAGGGTCAAACATTGCGTGTTGACATCACCGGTGTACCTAGTGGTTTGGCGTTTGGTGGCTTTATGATACAAGCGCGCAATAGCAATCCACCAAATCAAATTGTAAGTTTTCGAAATTCATTGGTTTTTTTTCCTAAATAAATTTACATTCTTCTCAATTTATTTAAGATTGGCCAATTTAATCCCTCCGAAGATGGTCTGTCCCAGTTAATGAATTGTGAAAATTCTGTAAGAAATTCAGTAACTCATACCAGCACTGTGCCAAAAACGGACATCAGTTTGGAATGGCAATCGCCAGTAGATTTTGAAGGTGAAATTGTTTTTAAGTAAGTTCTCAGTAATAGATACTTCTTTTAATTGGTACTTTTTCAATTATGTATAGTCTTTAAATGTATTTAAAAAAAAGATACTTTTTTATAATTGCAATTCTTTATTACTTTGATTATTTAAGAACATACTTTTCTAAATTAAAATATTTTGTCAATTTTAAAATTGAATCTTTTTAAAATGGTACACTTCTTACCTTTTCAAATAGCTTTTTCTGAAATACTACTTTTTAAATTGTTCAATTAAATCTAATTCTTTAAAAATGAAGACCAACACACAGAATAAGGCATTTGCTAATTGCTAATAAGTGAACTGCGGTAATGTTAACGCAATAGAATTCTTTTTATTATGAATAGTTTCGACAACCTGGATGATTTTCTTTCTCAAGGAAATATCATATTATAGAAACAAACCTTTTCTTTCTTTACTCATTTATTACTTATTTTTTTTGCAGTTCAACAATTGCTCAAGGCTATGACACATTTTGGGTTGGCTTACCTTCGTCTCCGGTGCGTGTGGTGAAACGTGAAATAGCACCACAGGGACCAACAACGCCCAGACCTTCTTTTGCACCCAGTACGCGTACACCATATGTGCCGGAATATGTACCGCCACCACCTGCACCACAAGCTGAAGATCCCTTTTATACCGAATGTGGTACTGCCAAAAATTGTTTTGGCAATAAAGATGGTTGTGTGGATAGTAAATCATGTGATTTCGTATCGGCTGTTAAAGTGAGAGGCGGAATATATGAGTTTGAATTGAAATCCAAAGCCGGTAAGCTAAATAGGAAGGAATGCTTAACTTATCACAGTTCATTTAAAAATTATGTGGTTCTTTTATATTATTTAGCAAATGCTGCTTATGTTGCCTTGGGTCTCTCTGATGACAATCAGATGGGTGATGATTTGGTTATTGAATGTGTCCCACAAAATGGCCAGGTTAATATGTACAGTTCCTTAACGTCCGGTAAGAAAACTGGTTATGGTGTTACGCGTTTAGGAGTGGTAGGTTTTGTTGAAATTGATTTCATAAATTGATTTTTGCAGTAATACAAGTTATTCTTATTTTAGCCTCAAAATACTGCCCGCTTGATTGAAGGCTCAGTTATAAATGGTGTTATTTACTGCAAAGTAGAACGTGATCCGATTACGAAAGTCGGTGACAGAGTTTTTGATTTGGAAAATAAACCTTATTACCTTCTATTGGCCGCCGGTAAATCCTTAAAGGGTAGGTATAATTGATAATAATCCGCAGAGTTTGAGTTCTTTCTATTCAGTCTTGTATTTGTTTGAGAATTCATATCAAAACGTCATTTTTTTATTTGGTATTTAGAAAACGGAGTTGGTTATCATGATATTGGTCGCATACCTTCAGACAAATCAATAAATTTGGCTGAATTACAAACACTTGGTGCTGCTTCTACTTTGTTGTTGAGATTACATGGTAGTTTTATGATTGCTGCCTGGATTGGTACTACTTCTTTGGGTATTATATTGGCTCGCTATTTCAAACAAACTTGGGTGGGCAGTCAAACGTGCGGCAAGGATCAATGGTTTGCTGTAAGTATAGTACTAAAAAAAGCTGTAAAGATTACATAAATACATATGTAGAAAGTATTCTTGCAATTTAAAATATTCTACAAAAACTTTTTTCTTAGTGGCATCGTATTTGCATGGTTACCACATGGAGCTTAACTGTGGCTGCTTTTGTTATAATATTCGTACAAATTAAAGGCTGGTCAGGTGAACCAAATCCGCATGCCACATTGGGTACAATTACTACTATCCTGTGTTTTATACAACCTATTGGTGCCTTATTCCGACCAGCACCAAATTCGAAAAATCGCCCCTTCTTCAATTGGGCCCATTGGCTGGGTGGCAATTTAGCTCATTTACTAGCCAGTAAGTTTTGCAGTTTATAGTTGAAAATAATTTTGAAATAAAAATTTTATATTATCTTTACAGTTGTTACCATATTCTTCTCTGTAAAATTAGCTAAAGCCCAATTACCTGATTGGTTGGATTGGATTCTAGTGGCCTATGTAGCCTTCCATGTTATAGTGCATTTAATATTTTCAGTGAGTATAGAGGAAAATTATAAGTTCTCAGTTCAAACACGACAAATTTTTTTCCGTGATAAATCTGTGAAAATACCAGAGTTAATTCGTTTAATACAGCCAAATGACACTGTCCTGTATGAACTGGGCGTATTTTATTTTTCTACAAAAGAATTATAAACTATTTCGATTTCTATTTTTTTTTCTGAATTAAAGAAATTTGTAATTTTATTTATTAAATTTTTATAATTTGAATTGCATGAGTTTGTTTTTTTTATTATCTAATTAAACTAAAACAATTTTGTGTATAATTATGTAATGTATTACCCGGTTTTAGTTATAACTCATGTCCCCCGACCGATTTCTTAAATTATTTTGTAAATACAATGTCAACTACAGTCAGTCCTCCTTATATCGCCGTTAACAATTTGATTTTGTAAATTATAAAAATTGATTTATTTTTTTTTTCAAGAAGAGTAACTAAATTTTACATAAAGTCATTAGTTACTAATTTCCCCTTCTCTGTTCTATAGTGAAGAACTTTTGTATGCTAGCCACTAATATAGATTATTTTATGTATGCAGATAACAGGATGTTCATCGGATAAACAACATATGAAACGTGTTAATGATTTTCAAATGGGCAACATGGGTCATCATCATGCTATGCGTAACAATATGAAAACTGAACGTAAAATGGATGCTCCAGTAAGTGTTTACTTATAAATTATGCTTTAAAGAATTGTATACCAAAAGTTCAGCTTGTCTAAACAAAATCTTAAAGGCTGATCTTTAGATTTGTCTCACAAGATCGATACATTAATTTATGTATGTAGAGAAACAAAATTTATCACTTTGAATATTTTACTGCTGAAAACTTGTAAGCAGGGGTCTACTTTGTATTCTCGTTTAAAATAGTAAAAAAAGAAGAACGTACATCTAATTGTTTAGCTTATTTTAAGTATTTTTATATGATATTTTATAATTTGACATCATTTGAATCTCATATTTTTATTTATTTACAGTACGCTGGTTTCCGCAAAGGTTTGCTAGCAGTTTACACAGTGGTCTTGATATTATTTGTGGTGGCTTTAATTGTTATTGTAGCTTTAGCGCCCATAGAGGATACGTTTAATAAACTAAAAGCTAAATTAAATTAATACTTGTAAATAGAAAATAATTTAAGTAATTATTAACCATATGTATACTCGTACTCATTCCTTTTTATGCTCAAAGTTCATAATGGCTCAAATAAAAACTTTTAATCTGTATAGGTGGTTCCTTTAAAAGGAACCAAAAACAGGATACTTTTTAAGTAATGAATGAAGAATATACGTATTTTAACCTATTCTGTTTCGTGTATACAAAATTATATAAACTAAGTGCTACTCGTTACTGTTCAGATTTCATTAAAGATTTAATTAAACATTTTTTTTAATAATGTATATTTTTATGTTTAATTTAATTGTTGTTATTCTGTTTTTAACACAAAAAAAAAAAAAAAAAAAAAAGTGATGCATTTTAAGTGTGAAAGGAAAACTTGAAACTTTGTAACATTGTTTCGTATCTTTTAAGAATAAAATTTTCTTTTTGTACAACAAAAACAAAACAAAATATAAAGTTAAAAATAATTGTGTGTATAATTGTAAAGTATTATTAAATAAAGATAAAAGATAGAACAAACCTTTACTGTCTTTTAATTTCATATTAAAGTTGTTCCACATTCCACTTTCCAGAATACAGTAATAGAATGGTGATTTTTTATTTTTTTTTTATTTGATTTTAAGAAGGATTTATATTTTACATTTAAGATTTTTATTTTATTAGTACATATTTGTTTGTTTGTTTTGTTTTCGTTTTTTATTTATTTATCCACAATTATTTTGTAGTACAATGATGCATCGCTAGTTCTCTTACCAAAAAGAAATATTTTGTATTTTTGTTTGCTTAATTACATGATTTAGTTTTATTGCGGATTTCCTTTTTATCTGTTTTCTTTTTTTATTTTTTATTTTGAAATTCATATTTTTTAAGTGGTTTTTGGCGTTGTTGGTAATGTAATAATGATTTTATTTCTTTAAAAAAGGGGGATTACATAAAGTATAATAATTTAATAATAATTTCTTTCTTCTTCAATTTGTTTTCAACATATTGTTTCTAATAACAATATTGAAATAAAAAATAATTTAGTAAGCAACTATAAAGAATGAGTGAATGATTTTAGAGTGTATGTAACTTGAGGTTTTTTCTTTTTTAAGTTTCTTTTATGTATGAGAGTTGTTCATGTCGATTATTTGCTTGTTCATTTATTTATTTTATTTCATTTCTTTTTTGTTTTATTTTTTCTTTTTAAATAGAAGTAAGTATATGTATATGTAGTTTTTGGAGAGGAGGCTTAATATATGCTAATCTTTAATTAGTTTAGAATTTTAATCATCGTTCTTCTAATATGACTGTTTCCTGGGGATACAATTTCAACGCTAATAAGGTTTGTTTTGAATCCATCGAGGTTAAATCTCTACGTGGCCAACTTGAAATTAATTTATATTCATCTATAATGAAACCTTTCGAAGTAACAAAATTTAATAAATCCTGTAAAAATAAAAATTTATATTTAAAACTAAGAAATAAAATACAAGGTTCAGCATAAAGAAATCCATTAAAGAAATCCATTATTTAAGCAATACTATGCGTTAGTAATCTTCTACTCTCAATCCGTTAATATTAAAAAATTCGATTTTTAGGATTGCTTCTCTAATAATTGTTTAGGTGCAAGTCAAAAATGGTTATCAAGAGATAATATTTCATATTTGGCAATAATTTTGTTCCTTAAAACTTATAATATTGGAAAAATTTAATTTTTCAGAGTAAAACCGTTGTGTAAACAGTGTAGCTAAGTTTACAAAAAAAAAAAAAAAAGAAAAGAAGAAAAAAAAAAAAATTAAACTGATTGATATCAGCTTCAACTTAATGGAATAATAATGGATTTCGTTTTGCTACTGTAACAATCATGTAAGGTGTAATAACGTACTTGTAAAGTGTTATTAGCGTAAAATTTGCGTACTAAAAAGTCTCCAGTAGGTTTGCGAATACGTATTTTGGAAACATTTGATTCCCATTCAGCTGGTTCTTTGGGTAATAATTGTTCAGCCTAAAAACAAACAAACAAACAAACAATTTAAATTAAATAACTAAGCTAATCAATGCTTTTAATTTACTGCTAATCTTATTGATTCACGTCTAGCATCTTCTGCGGCTTTAGCAGTTTCTAAACGTTGACGTTCAGCAGCTAATAAGGCTTCTCTTTGTCGTTTTGCAGCCTCTTTAGCAATATCGGCCTGCAATGTGGCTTCATAAGCCATATCTTGGTCGGCTTTAATTTGGTCGCGTGCGGCACGAGCATCTTCTTCGGCTATTTCAACTTGTAAATGTTCATTATACATCTCCACCGATTCCAACAAACGTGATAATAAATCATCTAAACCCACTTGGCCTGTAAAATTTTTTTGTACAACTAATAAGTACTTTTAACTCTCAAAAAGTTTAACAAAAAACTTACCATGAATCACAGATAAAACTTCGCATGATGTACGTCCGGATAAGCGACTCTTTCCAATCACCAGAATGGAAGGTAATTTGTCTTTAGAAATGTTACGTATTGTTACGGAGGCCGTATTGCTGATGCAACCAGTTACTGACGATAGAAATCTACATAATTTTATTTGAGTTAGTGGAAAAAACATTTTATTATTGAATTTAATTTGAGAAACCTACAAATGTTTATTGCTCTCATGGGTTAAATCCCAGCCATAGACAATAAAATTTTCAGCAAAAGTTTGTAAAATGCTTTCGTGTTTCATTAACTGATCACAGAAAACATTTGTTAAAATACTATCGCCATGATGCAAATAAATAGCCAATAATTTGCGCTGTAAGAAGAAAAATTACATAAAAATATTAATGCTGACTGAGATTTGAAGTGTAATTATTTCAAATTACTTCTCTGGCTGGTTTGTGACAGGCCTCTTTAAGAGCGTCTTCTAGACTGCCCGTAAAGAACAAGGGACAGGGTTCGCCGAAACGAGCCCTATAGGCTTCAACAAATTGATATGAGCCTGTAGTTTCACTTTCCGTATTATTGGGGACTAATGCCAGATAGAAAAATAGAAAAAAACAACATTAAGATTTGAAAATGGATGCGTAATTTCGATTTTAGACTCACTTAAATGTCTTGTGGTCGATTGTAGTGGTGGAGGATCTGTAAAAAATTCTTCGCATGGAATAAAATCTGAAGCATCTTCAAATTCATCAGCTGAACTGTCTGTATCTAGACCAATAGCACTGCAAAAATATCAATAAAAATTTATGAACTCTCCGAAAATAAATGAATGAATTTTGAATGACATGATACAACTATTACGTACTTGGAGCTTCTTGTAGTTGAGGATGAATTATTTGTATTATTGCGTAGTCTATCAGCTGCATTATTCAATATAAAATTATGATTCAATTGTATGCCAGATTGCTAAATAAATAATTTTTAATGTATACATACATATATATTTATATATTTATATTAGAAAAATGTTCTAAAACTTACCGCTAAAGTCGTTTGGTTCTCACAACCATGCGGCCAACCTGTCCATTCTTGGTGTCTTACTGGAATTTCGGTAACATAATAGACTTTTTGTTTAACATCTTCGATAGTAGTTCGTCCAGAAAAGTTCAATTCATGTCGAACACCACTAGGTTGTAGAACAATAGTAAGTACAAAAGTTTGCTCCAAACGCCTAGTGACTTCAGGACTTTAAGAAAAGAGTTATAAAACAATTATTTTTTAACTTAAACATTTTTTTACAACAATTTACATACTTTTCAAAATCCATATAACCTTCTTCAGTTAAATCAATCAGAATTAATTCATTTTCAGCTGACAAACCTAAGCTAGATAACTGAGTTGTGGGTATTTGAGCATCATGTAGTTTAGCAGGCGGCCAGCCGCGTATAGCTTGACGACATATCGGTACTCCTGTTACATCGTAAACTTTCTTTTTTAATTGTTCTGTGGTAATATTAACAAAAACAAAAAACTCCATTTAAAACAACAAACTGATTTTTCCTTTCCTTTTTTAATTATTACTTACCAACCGTAGCTGTGGAGGGCAGTCGTATATCATAAATTTGTTGTTCAAAGTGTATATTAAATGAAATGTTTCTTGCTGTTGATAATAATGATGTTGACGATGACGTATTTGTTGTTTTATTTTCAGCAATATCCATATCAGAGGTGAGATCGATAATATCGGCATCAGATGAAGTTGATGCAACTAAAATGCAGAAATAAAATATTTGTTTTATGAAATTTATCAATAATAGAAATACAGGTATGACAATAATAGTATAGTACAGTCTAAATGCACTCAATAGCCCAAAATATAAGTGTTCAATCTAAATACGATTCTGCATTGAATAAATATCTAAATATCTATTTTCTATACCAAAATAGTAATAAAAAAATTTTATAGGGAAAAAATTTTCAATTTGTTTTAAAAAGCTCACAAGCAGTGTGACCAAATTCTAAAATAATTTGATGTTAAGGGTAAACATAGTAGACGCGATCAGGCCTGTTTAACGTCACACAATATACGTATGCTGGAAAATAACGCTTTTGTTACAGAGGCTTTGATGGATAATCCTAATTTGTCGATTCAATGCTGTTCTCAGCAATTCTACCTGTCTTACGGCTCATTATGACTAAAATGATTTGCAACATATTCTATTAAAGACTGTCGACCACCATTCACAATGTAGATATGCAGAATAGGTAATGGTACAATAGGAATCCAATACTGACTTTTCGAACAAAATTTTCCACCAACTAACTAGCGATGAATTTCATTTTTTACTCGTTCATTAGATCAACAGAAAAAATGGTCGGTAGAAATACTCAGAAGTGATTATGAAGAAGTCACTACAAGATTGACTAATTATTTATTTATCCATTAACTAAGTAGATAAGCATACGAACCATACAATTGCTACTCATAGAACGAAATTTCAATCTTCCTTTCCTTCGTCCACCTTCTTAAACTGTTGGTTTTGAAAGGTGAAGAATCATATTAGATTTCCTAACTTGGCTCCAATGTACAATAACACACTTATTTTACTTGATCATTTATTCCAATAACTCACTTAAATCATCGATTATAGCTGAACTAACATTTTCTTCTTGTAAAATAAAGATATTTCTCCCCTCCGCCTTCTTATTTTAATGTTATAACTTGTCCTGTTTCTGGTACTACAAACGAATGAATTCAAAAAGTTAAATGCTTTAAAAAAGGACCATATAAAAGAACATAAACTTATATTAAGTATTACATTTTATTAGAAGAAATTTGTCAGCCTTCGCTAAGTCAGAAAATTATAAATATAATCGGGCCTCGATTATCCATTATTTGGTTAACCGGTAACTCCGATTAACCATGATGGCCAAAGATCAGTCTATTGTTTTTTGTTTGCAATGTTTTCCAATTGGTTACTTCGATTAACCGTGATTACCTCTATTATCCGTGACGACAGAATTTTTTTTATTAACTTCGAATTCATACATACAAAATATGGACATGAAAACGGGGAATTTCCATGTTTGAAGCATTTACAAATGATTAGTTTAATTGTGAAATTTGAGAAATGCGGGTGATTAGATCTTGCTATTTGATTAACCGTGAAAATCGATTATCTGTAATACTTCTGGTTACGATCTTCAGTGATAATCGAGGTCCAACTATATAACAAAGAAGCGAATGCATTTGAAGATGTTGATACATTTTTTATAAATTCTTTTTATAACCTAGCCTTTGCATTGAATGTTCGTATACTTCAACGAGTACAAATAGCACCCACAGAAATTATAATTCATTTAATGAAACATTGGAATCGTTTGGAATTAATTTCATGGATTATAAAGTGAATACGTGTAGTGGATAGCAATAATTTTTGAATTAGTACCTGGTACGAAAGCACTTTCTGCTGCACTGTTGCTCAAATTATTTGTGGAGACATTTCTCAGTCGACGTGTACAATTTCTCGATGACGGCCCAGGAGAAGTCGTAAAATTATTTAAAGTATTTCTTTCTATTATAGTAGGCAATGGTGGCAATGATGGCATGACGGGTCTATCTAGTATAGGATCATCTTGAGGAATGACACGTTGTATAGCAGCCTAAAAAGGAATAACTTTAGAATACAATTTTTTATTAAATATTAATTGACAACAAACCATAAAATCCCAATTGCACTCTTCCAAATGAGAAAAGGCTTCGCCCACATCATCTATGCCAGTAATGCTCTGCAGTATAATGAACAAACAAATGTTAAAAACCGATTTCTAATACACTTCTTAAATGGGGAAACTCACCTGAAAATTGGCCAATATCTCATCTTTGTTTTCAGACATGGCAAATGCTTGTAAAAATTTGTCTTCTTTTGTTGACTGCGTAAAATACCAGGGGTGAAAGAGAGACAGTGACCAAGAGAGAGAGAGAGAAAGCAAATATAGCGGGGTGAAGGGGGTTCGAGAAGTTTTATACCACTTGATGTAAACCTAAACTGGGCTTTAAACTTCCCTATGCAAGGGTATTAAATCAATCGCCTGTTTATTTTTATTTGTTTTTAATATTAATTGAAATGCTTTTGTTCTTCAAAGTTCTGCGTAAAGTCTTGGAAAATTTACAACTTGTGTATGAAATTGTCACTCTTTTTTTAATTTTTTCTCTCTCTTCTTTATTTTTCAGACACTTGAGGCGAATAAAGAAACACTTAAAAAATTATTTTGATTATTTTTATAAATTAGCACATCTGTTGTATTTGGTTGTGTATGTTATTAGTTAAACTATTTGTTTAATTTTAATTGTTATTAATTAAAATAGATGTTTTAGTAATACTTTTGTATCAAAGTCGATAATTTTTTGTGAGCATTTGAGAAAAAGTAAAATGAAGAAAACAAATTTCTTTGTTAAGTCACGCACAGTGCTGCCAGACTAAACGTCGACTTAGATAATCACAAGCACATTTGCCATACACTTAACCCGTAAGTGTGATCAGCAAAAAACCAAAAGATATGGTTGCCACGTTCGGCAATATTTTGAAATAATAAGTGTTATGCCTTACGATATATGTTAAAATGTCTATATACATGTGTTAATAATACACCTGTAAAAGGAAAAATAAAACAATTTTCACTGTTGATAGAAAATAAATAATTTAGTGAATTCATTAAAGTCGACGTAGTGTATTCGTCGCATACTGATCGAAAACTCGAGTGTTCAAACCTTAAGTATGACGCCATCAAAAATAGATCTTTCTTTCGATTATTAACCCTCAGGAGTCTTCTGGCAAATGCTCGGAGAGTAAATGAAATTGTTATTAAAAGTTTCATAAGTCTGTCAATGACACTCATGGATAAAGTTATTACTCCCAACTTGGGAGGTGTGAGTAGTTATGTCGTGATGCTAGCTATGTTGTAATGGCCAATTAAGTAAGTTAGAAAATAAATCAGTGAAAAATTATTTACATTTTGTTAAAATGGTCGCTAATAATAACTGACAATCAAAATAATATTTTCTATTTCCCAACTTACATTTCGTTGAAAAGGCAATTACGAAAATGTCAATAAAAGCAATGAAAATTTCCAAGTCCATCGTCGAGTAAGCACTGCCTAAGAGTTAAATATGGTTCACGAAGGACCACTTACGAAATACTAAAAGAAATTTGTGTTTACACAAGGAAATGCAGAAAGAAATCTAAGGGCTTATATTTCATTTACGAACAGCTAGTGAATATCATCAAAATCCACTTATTTCAAAAGAGGAAGATAAATAGTTGAGGACTGTGACGTGTTATATGAAAACGTTAGAAGAGCAATCAGTCGGTAGAATACATGGATGGATAAGTATAAACGGCAAGAAATTGAAGTGTGTTTGATAAAATTGACAAGAATCATTTATAACAATACGCTTTCTTATCTCGGATCTTTCTGAAAGATGCAATAGGCCTAATAGCATTGCAATGAGACAATTTCAGGTAGCACAACCTTGGTTAGTAGTTCAAATATATTCACTGTTTTACCCCGACGTGACACCATGTCATTATGACTTGTGCCTCTCTGCGGCGATGATTTCTATGAGAGACTAATATTAAAAATGGCTATTGAACAGCATGGTGAATATTTAAATTCTATTTGATATGAGGATAACTTGATAAATAGCTCTGTAAACGAAAAACAATAGTTAACACTAAAAAAATATTTTCTTTTACTTGATAATCCTTAATTTCCAAATTAATTTTTTAAAAAACAGAGTATTAACACAAAAGAATTTTGAAATTCCTTTAACAGCTTTTATGGAAAAGTAATATTTCCGTTCAAACTCACTGGGTAAATGGTTCTCTGAATGTAAATGTCTCTGAGTCAATTCTCGAAAAATTTTCTTATTATTTTAAAGTTTTTCTGTTTTCAATCCTTATTTGTTTTATTTTTATTGATTGAAAATTGATTTAAAGATTTCATTGTATTAAATGGAAAAACTCTTACAATTTATCAGGATTTAGAAGAAAATAAATCAAATTGATTTGCATGAGTCAAATACACCGTCGTCACGCAGCATTTTAAGCACTACAGTGATAAATGCACACAGACACACCCGTACATGGGTGAATAAAAGAACCAGCATTTAAAAGACAAGTTATAATGGAGGAATCAGAACGGCAACACGTAACAGTCCAGAGGCAGAACCCCAGGCAAGATGTTGTTGGCTTCGAAACAAACATTTTATTGCCTGATTTTATTGATTACAATTATGGGCACCATTGAATTGGCCAGAGCTAATAAAATAACACAGAAAACCATTTCAAAAGGATTTCTGGTGCAGAGTATCATGAAAATCCTAACAAAGCTGGAGCAAAGCAACGATTTAAAGGTGAATGTACAATTTGCCGCTTTATTAAGCGAGTTTTTAATAAAACGTGAGTTTTCTTATTATTATTTTATAAAAATTAAAAACAAATAATTTCATTGTAATGCTGCTGCTGACGAAATTTTGTAGAAAAACAACGTTATTATGAGTCCAATCGTTTTGAGCAGCAGGTCTTATATCACGTTCTGTTTAAATTTAACAAAATTATACGCCAAACTGAGGTGGCAGATTTTGAAAATGTGCATAAAATAAGTATGAATACGAAAATAATTCAAATTTATGAATTTTCTCTACTTAACTTTAATTGAATTTAAATTTTCTTTTTCATTAGTTTTGGAAAATGTTTTCCAGAAAAATGTTTTATTAATTGCGCCTGTACTCAAGGAACGCCATATCGATACACATTTCGAATACAAGTCCTTGATTAAGGACTATGAAGAATTGGTAGGCATTGGTAATCCCAATATGACTCAATCGGATGAATGTTTAGCCATTATAGTCTCATTGAATTCCACTTGTTATATGCCAACATTTTGCATTGACCTTATGGTTACCGATGTGCCCACATATGGTTACCAACGTATGCATCAGTAAGTATTATTTATGAATACTACAAGAAATTATCAAAGTAGAAGAATTGAAAAATAATTTCTAATTTGCATAGAATTTTTTGAAAAGAAAAAAAATTGTCTAATTAAAAAAAAATCTAAAGATTGTTTAGTTGTATTTTTAAGTTTCATAATTAATGAATTTTGTTTTTCAAACGCCTCCTCCTATCTTCAGTATAATATTAAACAGTATAACATTAAGACATAACACGGAAGAACAGTTTTCTTTAAAAGATTTTAACTCTGTAAATAGGCCTGCCCTCACCAAACAAATACATAATAATACTTTAATAAACTTTACTCTAAAGAGAAAATGTTTTCCAAAAAAAAAATTGACATTTGATTATTTGTTTTTATATTGTAAGCCTTGTTATCACTGCTGGAGACAGCACTTGGTTACTGGCACAGCAGTATTCTGACAAAAACTCTAAAAGTCAAGGTTAAGCAGTAGGTCTAGTCGTTCATGGGTAAAATTAACACACCCTACATGGGCGGGTAAAAGATGGTACTCCCTTAGTACCTTAGAGTTCATGCTCCCATTTATATTGGAATTAAAATTCCGTTTGTATAGAACGTTTAACGTTTTCAGATTAAATCTCGTTGAACTGTTTTTAATATCTTTGTTATGTCATATGGAAAGTTTTTTATTTAAATTTTTATTTTAATTATTATTTCACAATACATATGTACATATTCCTAATTGCAATTTCGGTGTTTAGAATTTTACTTTTATACGTTTTTATGCACCACATCTGTGCTCCAACATTGGGTTCACCACAAGCTTATGAAATTTTGGCCAGTCAGAAATGTACTCAAGTTTATCGTGAACAAAATGTTATACGTCATCTTAATATACCAAATGTTTATCGGGATTTATATTTGGAACAAAGTGAGTAATATAACAACAACAACAACATCAAAAAAAATTAAATTAAATTCTTAGATTTTATTTATAATTTCACTTTTTTAAACTCCTGTTTTATGTTTGTTACGATTTGCTGTCCTTTAAAAATTATTTGTGTGTGTGTTTGCTTTTCTGTAATACTTTAATGGTTTTTTCGTTTCTTTCCAGATGTCATCTGTGGCCTATTCGGGTATGTGGAATTTTTAAATTGGCACAATTTGGTAACTGTTTCAAATTGGCCACAAGAAGACGATTGTTTGTGTTTATTTTTGGGTGACGAAATTAAAATTGATTGCAATTGTAACAATCATATCAATGGCTTGGTTTTAGTATTTTACATCAATGGATTCTTAATGTTAAATTGAAAAATAATCTCTTCATTTATACAAAATAATACATTAAACAGCTTAAAATAAAAATTATCTATTAAAGCACAGTAAAACCCAGTCTGCTAATGGAATATGATTTTAAAAATTTTATTTTTACAATTCTTTCATCATAATTCTGTAATGTCATAAAAGCGTAATATAGAATGAATACAATAGGCCTGACAAGCTGCTTATGTCGTATATTCAGCTCCTAATTAGTTAGATAACGAGGTCCACTTTTTTTAATTTCGTAAATTGTATCACCAGCGTATTAAAAAATGTAACAATGTTTTTTTTTTCAAGTTTACAACTCAAGAGTTACAACTTTTGCGAAGTTATCGATATATTTTTTTTACAAATATTTTTATTATGTTTTTAATGCATGTCATAATGCGATTATTAATTTTTCTTTAATACAGAACTACTCCTAAAATATAACCACAGAAAATAATCAAAAAACAAATAAACGATTATTTCGTCTAAAAACAAAAACAAAAAAATCTAAAGGATTATTACAATATTTCATATGCTCTTATGTTGTTGAGTCTTTGGTCTCCAATTGTCGTTTATCCAAATGGAATACGCCGTTGGTCTGAAAAAAAAAACAACAAAACGAGCAGGTTAGAAATACAAAAGCTAAACCATTATATAAAATGGGAATTAGAAACAATTCTCAATCGTACATTCATGTGTATGCATATATGTATATATGTGTATTTGGCTATGTATGAGTGTGTGTCTGTTATAAAAAAGCGAGTGATAAACAAGTATTTAGTTATCAAGTACTCGTTCGTATAGATGTGGATGTGTATGGTAATACACAAAGTGGGTATGTTTAGGTGTATATGTGAGACAGGTAAGTGGCGCAGTAAATTAATGCCTCATTTGTTTTTATTTGGCTACAAAACGTACATTTAAAATGAAACATAGAAATTCACTTGTGTAATGTCAACAACAACATCGTCATCATTTGTAAATGTGCAACAACAAAGACAACATTTTTGCAACTAAACACAAACACTTTTTTTTTGCTTAGCACACATTTCAACACACTCACACATTCAAATACTCAAACAAACAGGGGCAGACGAATAAATACGAACAACACAAATAAAATGAATTATTAGGCAGAAGGAAAAACAATTTCTCTGTAATATTTGTTGCGAACATTGTTCTATAAATTCAAAGAAAACATTTTTTCTCACTAACCATGCAAATTTTTGTAAACAAATGTCGTAACCAGACATTGAGTGGCTTCAAAAAATGTTATTTTATGTATATATGTATGTATTTATAAATTAAGACACTAAAAGAAGGAGAAAAAGAGAAAAAGAAAATAAAATCTTTCCTAAAAGTATAAACAAAGACCCCCAAATGTATCTTTGTATATGTGTTTGTTGCATGAGTAAAAAAGAAAAACACAAAGGTTAGGATGGCCACTCAAGCAGACACGCAGACAGACAGACAATGGTTCATTTTACTAAAAGCAGCAACAACAACAGCAGCACATACACATACAATGTAAAAATGAAATGAAATGAAAAACGTTTATAATTACAAATTGGTCTCTATATAAAAGGGCACTCATTCTCACACTTTTGTGCTTTTGTTCTTTTTATTTTTTTATAATAACAATTAAAACAATAACAACACATGCTTTGAGCACACAAATACACATACACTGTTGTGTATTGTTGTGTTGCACATACTTACGTGCTCTTATATTACTCCACACTTATATTTGCAAGAGTTTAGTATCCAGGAGAGTATATACCGTTACTAAAAGTTAAGTTGTATGTTTTCTTTGTTTCTCTGAAGAGTTTTTTTTGACAGGTGTGCATAGAAAAATAGAGAGACATTCAAAACAAGACGGGAAAATATTAAAAGTAGAATTTCGAAATGAATAATTGAATGATAGCGAGCGAGATGGAATCAGAGGAAAGTAAAATGTGCGTTGAGTTTAAATTGGCGTTTTTAAGCAATTGCTCACACAGTGGGCTGCAGAGGTAATTTATATTTAATAAATAAGTGAATGATAAGATTGGTTTCGACATTTCAAATATTTTTTATAAAAAATTCAAGAGAAAAAAACAAATTTCTTAACTCATAACAGTGGATATATAGAGTTAGATGGAAAGGAGAAAGGGGTTTTAGTATTATATATGTACATAAATATTGTATATATATGTATATGTATATGACATATATATTAATGTATATATATAATATATAATAATTCAAATGATTAACACAGTGTTGTCGCATTTTTAGTTTTTATTTGAATTCGTTTTTTTATACCTGAAAGACAAAGATTTTATTGAAATGAAATAAGAAAAACGTATAACTTTGCACAGATTTTTATTGCTTCATCTATTTATTTGTTGGTGTTGTTTTTTATGATTTCAATAAAAATCTCGCTTATTTGTTTTAATAATTTCACTTAACGTGTAAAAACCCCTCAAATTTATTTGCCATAAAATTGTTCATATACAATATATTGTATATGATGTACACGCACACACCGTAGAATAAAGTGATGCGAATGCATACATAAAACCAAATATGCTTCATTGATTTGTCACATAAAATGTTCAATTAACTGCTGGTTCTTTCTACTGTTCTTTCCTATTTTTTTCTCGCTAAAAACAAACAATTGTTTGCAGGCTCAGCTACAAGCAATGAAGGACAAATAGCCACAAAAAAGAAAATAACGTGAAGCAATAATAACAAACACTGCTAAATAGAGTAATAAAAAAAGAAGCGCAGGTAAAACCAACAAGATTCCCTTAACGTTTAGTATTAAATGTTATGTATTTTTGGGGTTTCATGCGTTTTTCCTTTTTTGCAAGAGAATAAAAGAGTAGCTAAGACTATGGGAAGAGTAGTCAACTTTATACTCCCCCTTTTAAGTTGCAAGTATTATGTGTTGTATTTATATACCTTTTGTGCGACCTTTACTTGTAATTTAAGTAAACATGACACATACATACATACATACATACATACATACATACAACCTACAGTTTTTTGTCCTTTTACTATTGTTGTATAAAGTTTTTATTAACCGGCATCGTTCGGTAGTTGTTTTACTATACTTCGTTTTATTTATAATTTGTTTGTGCGTTTTAGGTTTGAAAAGTCACTAAACATAAAAAATTACTCATACGTATCGTATGACCAGCCATTTAAGATCATCTCAAATTTGATATTTTTTTTTCTCTCTCCCCTAATTTACATTTTACTGTTCCATTAAGAAGAGAATGGTGTAAGACTGAATGTTTGTTTGTCTGTTTACGTTTAATTGCTACTGTAGTAGTGTAGTGGTTGTTTTATTAGTTTCGCCTTTTCATATGCAGTGTGTAAAATTTGTTGCGGTTTTCACATGTACGATACTTGTTTTGCCTTCGTTGTTAACAGTTGGTGGAGTGCGGTCAAAGCGAGAAGTATGAAATAAATATTTTGTAACATCCACTTACACTTGAAATCACTCGAAAATGTGTAAAAACATGCGCATTTCCATTTATTTATTTATTCATATTAAAATGTTTACCTTTTTTATTGTTTGTTTTCTTTTCGGTTATTTTTTATGTTTTAAGTCTACTCAATACAATTTTTTAACAATTTTCTTTTCACGAGTACGAGTGCTCATGTACTGTGCGTGTGTGTGTGTATTTGTTTGTTTGTTTGTTTGTTTAGTGTGTGTTTCTGTGGGTGTTCAAGGAGTTGCCATAGTATTTTTTATTTAAAAACATACAATTCAACTTTTAGTGCGTTGTTTTAATATTTATTAAGCAATTACTGTGTGGCATTTATCCCTCTTTTTATTTTATGAAATTATTGATTGGACGATGATGATGTCAGTTAAATACTCGTACCTTCAATTGAATATTGCAGCAGAGTAAATATTTCGATAAACAATAAATTAGAGAAAATAAATATTTGATTGAGGAAAAATAATATACTAATTGAAATAGTACGAATTGAACAATTTCGGGTACATATAATTATATAGCAATAATTACAGCAAAACGTATTTTTTTTAAGAATGTAATCGATTTTTTTCCGTATGTTTAAAAATTTTATTTATTAATGATCAATTTTTTCTTTATAATTTTTTAACAGAAATTTATCTTTAAAAATATTTATATACATGTCTGTCGATAAATAAATTATTAATTAAAAATAAAAATAATTTCCAATGGGAAATTGGCGTATACACAAATTATTTATTTAATTATAATAAATTATATTAAGCAACAATTTTATCTACATAATTTCATCTGCAAAAATGAATCTTTCTTTATGAAGGTTAAATATCTTATAAACAATTATTACACAATTTGCATTCAGCAATTATAATATAGTTACTTAGATATATTTTGAATTCGAAAGCGTTTGAATCTATCGACTTTCTATTCAAAATTTGTATATCGTTAAATATTGATAATTTTTAAAAGAAATTTCTATACAAAATTCTATATACACGTCTATATATCTCTTTTTTAATTTGGCAAACATAAATAACATTTAAGAGAATATAATAGAATACAAAGAGATCTACGTTTTCTAGAGATCTAAGTTTCAATGTGTATATCTTAATATGTAATCTTGATAAATTTAATTGAACAATTTTCTCAAAAAATTTTTGTGTCCATGATCATTAAATTCTATATAAGCATTAGTTTACCGATTACACTTGTAAGTATATGTTAATATTGA
This sequence comes from Sarcophaga bullata, assembly GCA_005959815.1. Classification (NCBI taxonomy): domain Eukaryota; kingdom Metazoa; phylum Arthropoda; class Insecta; order Diptera; family Sarcophagidae; genus Sarcophaga; species Sarcophaga bullata. The sequence continues at coordinate 841,037 of QOCX01000003.1, forward strand.
TAAAAATTTCTTTTTTCATTTTTAGAACCATATTACCTCTAAAACTAAATTCGTTTTAAATGTTACTGTGTTGCCGTTATATTAAATAACATTTGGTTACTCTCTCTTTCAATATTCACCCCCTAGGAATACAGACACGTTTTCTATTTTAGAAATGAATGATGATTAATATCAGCTGTTACCTTTACATGGTAACCCTATAACTAAATTTATCACAAGGATTTGATTTTTACAAAGGCAAATATAAGAATAAAATATCAAATAACATTAAATACAATATTTTAAAATAAAGTGCTTACATCTATTTATTTTTCAATTTAAATTACATGATTTGAATTAATTCTCTTTGGAGCTATTATTTATATAAGTTTATTAAGCATATAAATGTAATAGAACGTATAACGGTAACTAAGGTAACAGACTTAATAAACAATAACAAATAAAGTAATGTTAGTATATCTTTAGTTACATTTTTTGCATAGTAGCTCTCCACCTCACTGTCAGTATTTCCTGAAATATTCTAATGTAATATTGTCGGTGTTGATAAATGTGATAAAACTTTCAACAAATAATATTTTTAAGACCTTTTTTTTTTATAAGTGTCCTGGAAATTGGATTATATTTCTTTCTAATTGAAAATATCAAGTTTCCTCATAGACAAGACATTTATTTTTTAATTTTAATTTTATTTTAACTTTAATTGAAAAAATAACAACTTTCCTCATAAGATTTTCATTTTGCCATAGACAAGATATTAATTTTTTAATTTTCATTTTATTTTAATTTTAATTGTTATTAAATTTTCTATTTAAAATTTCCCTTTCTTCATTTATTTGACTTTTTTAAACCTCGAACGTTGTCTACAGTGTTTAACAGCCTTTGAATGCTCTAGTCATGTTATTGTATACAAGTGTTCTATAAAATTAAAGTTCAAATTAACCGTTATATGTTACAGATGTGTCTCTCTTACGCTCTCAGTTTAGTACCGATGAAAATAGAGAACATAAGTATAAAATGTGGTAAGTAATGCTTTCCTTCGACGATTTATGCCTTTACAATAGTGTTCTGTTAAAACAACTGTTATTCGTTTTTCTCCTGTCAATTAGTGAACACCGTTACACGCAATTCAACGTTTTTAATAATTTAAAAAAAAACAACAACAACTACAATCATATATACATATATATAAAACCAATAACAACAACTGTTTGAAGAAAAAAAATATATAACCGTAAAATTGGAAAGAAAAAAAAGTGAATTTAAGGAATAGCGAAATCTTCTAAAGGGGATAATAAAGAAAAATCCCTAGAAAATTACATAAAATAATAAAAAAAAAATGTTACAAATCATTTATAATTCTAATTTCGAAAGATAATGTTGAATTAAATCGTTAAAAATTCAAAAAGAAATCGAAAATAAAGAGTTCTTTTAATCGAAAATATTTTTAAATGTTCCAAATATTTTTTTTATTTCAAATACAACTTTTTTTACCATTGGACAACGAAAATGTGAATAAAAGGAAATAAAAGAAAAAAATATATACAAAAAAAATTGTTTACACAAAAAAAATAATAATAATAATAATATCAAAAGAAGAAAAGAAGTGTGAGTAAAATATTACAAAAATAAGGAAAAATTTTTAGTAAAGCAAATTCTAAAAAAATTTAAATTTTAATACAAATTTTTCAAAAAGTTACAAATTCTTTTGCTTTATAATATGTGTGTGTGTGGCTTTTCTAAAATAATTTGTGAAGCAAAATAATATGGAGCTTAAAGGAGAACCAAAGGTAGATAGAGTTAAAGAGAGAGAGCCAAGGAGAGAGAGAGAGAAAGAGACAGAGAGAGAGATAGAGAGAGAGAGAGAGAGTAGTAATATCGTAAACCTAAGGAATACCGTTAATATTTCTACAAATTTTGCCAAATTCAATCTCAGAGAGAGGATGTTTTCTTAAACATGTACATGTTTGGTTGAGTATGAATGCGTACTGGCAAAGTGACAGTTAAGAGATGCCAACTGTTTGCAAATAATTTTTACAAACGTTTATTAAACAAAAAAAATTTGATTTTCCTTTTAAATGAGTATAAATTGATAAATAAGCATCCCACGGTTTAAACCTGCAAATTTTCGTTGTATTCAAAGCCTTTGTGAAAAACTTACGTTCTTACTCCGACTATAATAGCATGTAAACGTACACTGAAACATTTAATGCATTTACAGGACATTTATTATGAATTAACTAGAGAATCCTTTGTTTTCAAATTGTTTTAAAAACAGTCTACATCAGTAGGTGATCGATTGTATTCAAAAATAATGCAAACAAATTCTTGATGGGTTATTTCATTCCACTGAAACTAATTACCAGACAAACAATTCTTTTTTTCCCCCTTTGGAAGAAAACTTATTCTAGGTTTTGTTCTTTCGGTCTCTACTATTACATTAATTGTTACAAGTAATCCTAAATACCAACCAATGGAACAAATGCTGCCTTCGGTGATTGTGGCAGTTTTATGCTTTAGAGTAGTGTCATTAGAGCTGATCCACAAATTTGATACTCTTTTTTAATCTCATCAGGTAGAGCTGCTTTTTCTTTTTAATTTGAAATTCCTTTCAATACTCATCTGACGTACTATTCATCTAGCATCTAAATGCTTTAATTATCAGATAGACCCGAAATATACGATAAACGTTGACTAAACTTTGTAGCTTGTTCAAAAATTTCTAACATACAAAAAGCCATTTGAAAAGTCCATTTCAACAAAATGAATATTTGAACAGCTTGGTAGTGCCAAATATTAAACACAGTGAAATTCTCTGAACAATCACTTGATATTTCTCGTCGCATATTTATTGAGTCTTCCAACGGGAACATTGACAGTTGATAACGGCTATCTTACAGAAGCTACTTTTCTCAAATTGGTTATGATTTACGCAGTCTATTGTGCCAAATTACCTTGGACGGATTAGTCATTAACAACATGTGCAAATAATAAAATTAGGTATTCTCTTCAGGTAACATACCGAGTTCCTTAGTTCAGTAAACGATATCAATTAATATCAATATCAACACGTCGACGAAAACACCATCTCTGTCAGCGAGAGTATCGAGGAGAATCCGAGGCAGTAGCTCATAAATTTTGTGATCTTAACTAGAAGGAAAGGGACCATAGACAATGAAGTGTGTTCGACATATTAATGTTGGGCACATCTTCAGCGATGAGTAATAATTCTTGATAAAGGGGTACGTGAACAAACAAAGCGTCCATTGCATTCGGAAATAGCCACTTCTTGGTGTGTATTTTGGGATAGCGTCGTTGTCGCCGTTAGCCAGGCTACAATTGAAAATGGCGAGTACTATTGTTTAGTGATTGTCAACTTCTTTTAAATATATTACAGTTATTCTTTGATAAAGGCAAAAATACTAACTAGAGCGGCACCTGAAAATATAAATAGTGATTATGGTTCAGACAGTTACTAGCGATGAAAACTAAGTCAGTAAATAACATTAACGGATAAAGCTCGTGATCCAGCTGTGGTGGGTCGAAGCAAATGGTGAATGGTTGCGAGGGAGTAAGGTGATCAGCCGATTTCTTATGGTTAAATGCAATACAGACCAATATGACAACTTCTTTGAATAAGAGTACAGCACGGTAAATACGTCTTCCTGAAATGTAGGCGGTTCAAGTGATTAGAATGTATAAACTGTTATTATTCCAATGTTTGAACCAGTCTGAGGACCATACTTTAACTAGCTTCTGTTCTAAGACAAAAATTTTATAATTCGTTATCTAAACTAACTCCCTTTCGGCTTAAAGTCCGGAAAACTTCTCCCGTATATTAGCGTTAACATCGATTTGTTTTCTTCGATTTCGTTGTTTTTTTTTTCTTGCAGATTTTCGTTTAATTAAATGAAGAAAATTTCTTAAACCTTGTGCCAAGAACTTGCACAGTTGGCATCATTGTAATAAACGGCGACGTAGACAATGCCACCCACCCACTTTATCAAATTATTTCTTGTGTGTTTGCTTGGGATTTTTTCATTTTCTCCCTATTCTTTTTTGTTTTTTTGTAATTTACTCTCTTTTCTCTTCTTTTTAATCGTGCTATGGTTTTGTAATACCGTTAAATTTTGACTACTTTTTCTATTTTTTTGTTCTCGAAACTGGTTTGATGGTTTATTTGCGTCTGCGAGTCTTTTCTTTTTTTTTATGTTGCTTTTCTTTATGAGTTTAGTCTTCTTCGTCTTCTGTTTGTTCTTCTTTGTTTATTGTTTCTAAATGTTATAATACTACCACCGCTATTTCCACTTTTACTATGACAACTGCTTGCTTACTCCTGCTGCACCTTCAGCTGCTACTGTGCATGTGTATGTATGTACATGTGTTTGTGTGTGCTTTTTTACGTTCATGTGGTTTTGTATTTGTATTTGTTTTTTGTTTTAAATTAGAGTACAAGTTTTCTTGTTTTCTTTTCAAGAATATTTGCCGTTTTACGCTTTGCATTCACTCCTCGTGTAGTGAGGCGAGAGAATATATTAGTAAAATACGCACCTGAATAGATTTTATTAGTGTGTATGTGTTGTTTGTATTAAATAAAATAGAAACACAAAGTAAAATAAAATAAAATGACAAGAAGAAATATAAAGTGAAATGAAAGGGGAAACAACAGTTATAGGTTATATCTATTGTAGGAAATGGAGAATAAAACGTAGCAGAGCGAAAATATAATGAAATCATCAAACGAAGAAGGATAACAACAAAAAATAAGACACTCATAAATGAAAGTACAATTTTTAAAGTATATGTTCTATATTAACGGTTGTTTTTAAGTGCATATACATACATACATGCATATGCGTACTTGTATTGCACCCAATACAATTCTTATATTAATCAGAATAATATATTCCTGACTTAAAACTAAATAAACCTGCTGAACTGTAGGGATATGTAATGCCTATGCATGTATTAATAACTGACTGTCCTTGGCCGTTGTACATACTTCAAAAGATTATTTTTGTTTAGGGTATCCGATGGCCTGGTTTGATCGACTATAACGTTTGTAGATATAAATGTTTGATACATACAAAGTGTATGTGTGTATGTAAATGTGTATTCACTTTAAGAAATCAAAAAGCGTTAAAATTGAATTTTGAA